>CAMKVN010003513.1:0-10298 GCA_946474995.1 Funneliformis geosporum
GTAAAAGCTATCTTTGAAATTTTTTAGTGCAATTACTAATAATTTTCTTAATTAAAACTTTAGAATAACTTTATTTATATATTATTGTAAAAATTAAAAAAAATATATATTCGATTCGATTCGATTCGATCAAATATTTGATTTGATTTGATTTGATTTGATTTGATAATATTTGATTTAATTTGATTCGATTCAATCAAATTCAAATTGATTCAAATTGATTTGATCAAATATTTGAGTTCAATTAGATTCAATTCAATTTGATTTTGAAGAATCCTAATCAATAGTATCTTTGCTAATATGTAATGATCTAGCAATTTTCTTCTATTATAACTATTATAATAAAAAAAAATAATCTGAATAATTAATAATTAATCACAAATTTTGAGTAAAATAACTTGGTCTAAACTCAATAAAAGTCTTATATAAGCTTATTATGTAAGTATTTTGAAAAAAATTTGGTAATCATCAAAAAAAAAAAGTGACATATATATTAAATTTAAAATATTCAATGAAAAATCAGGGGTTATTTTAACTCAGTAATCAATATTGCATACATTATTTTGAAAATAGTGATAATATATGAGAACGTTTCCAGTAAAATCAAGTCATAAGACATAGTAAATCATATGATCTGTAATGTGATTTTACTGGAAATGCTTCCATATAATAATTGATTATAATATATATATCAATTTATTATAAAAATATTTTAATTAAACATAAAATTAAAATTAAATATTTTAATTAAATTAGTTTAAATTTAAATATTATCAAATGGAAGCATTTCTAATAAAATCACATTACAGATCATATTATTTACTATGCCTTATGACTTGATTTTACTGGAAACATTTCTAAATATTAATATATTTATTTTATTTATAATTAATTTTAATAACAAATTTATTTTAAAAATATTATAAATAAATTTAAATTTTATCTATTTTTTTTATAATTATTAATTAAATTACTTTTAAATTAATAAATTTTATTAATAAATTTATTTTGAATTTTAAAAACTTATAATTTAAATTTAATAAATTTATCAAATTTATAAATAATTTATTATAAATTATTATTATGATCTGTTCTTTAAATCACTTAAGAATTGTATTTATGATAATATTAAATAGAAAGTATAAGATTTATAAGCAAATTATAGATTAAATCAAATAAGACAATTATTTATTTAATATATAGATCTTTTGCTAAAAAGAAAGGAAACTATTAAAAAAATAAAAATTAAATTAATGTTAGGATTATGCAATTCGATTTAATATTTGAATATTTAATTTGAAATCAAATCAAATATAAATTCAAATTTATATTTAATTTTGATTTGATCAAATTTAAATTAAAGAATAATTTATTTGATCAAATCCAAATTAATGTTTAATTCAATTTGATCAAATTTAAATTAAGTATTCAAATATTTGATTTGATTCGAATAGTAGTATCAGCTATACATGAAGTTGAAATGAAAATCCAAAAGTTGAAATGTTTCAACTTTGGTAGTCAAAATCGAAATGAAAAGTTGAAATAGTTGAAATGACATCATATTACATGATTTTTATATATAGAAAAACAAAAAAAACTAAAGATGTACGATCTCAGTCAATATTACTCCAATTTGTATGTATGAAATAACTACCATTTGATTCTTCACGACTAGATGAATCTAATGAACTAACATTCATTGATTTTGGAATAGCTAAACTTGAGATATATGTGATCGAATTTTGAAATCCAGACTCCTTGAATTTAATGATTTATAATTTCTGTCGATAATACAATTGTGATTATCTGAAGATTGGATGATCTGAATTCAATGAATATTAGCGATTAGATTCGCTTAATCACGAGGAATCAAATAGTAGTTGTTTTATATGAATTGGAATAATATTGACTGAAATCGTACATCTTTTGTTTTTTTTGTTTTTTCTATATATAAAAAATCATTTGATATGATTAAAGATGGTTCTTATAATTATTTTTAAAATTTTTAACTAGTTGCAACTTAAATTGCAACACTTTGAATTGCAACTATTTATGAATTTTTATATTAAAATAAATTTACAAGGAGTTGCAACTAAGTTGCAACTTCTTAATTATGGTATCTATCTTTAGATATGATGTCATTTCGACCAATTTGACTTTTGACCTCCAATAGTCAAAATGATTTCAACCATTTCGACCATTTTGGATATCTGAAATGATCTATTTTGACTTTATGTATAGTATCAGCTGTTGGAGTCAAAGTTGACAGCTGAGTTGACTCTACAAAAATCAAGTAGAATCGACTTCAGAATTTTCAATGACTAAGCTGTGACAAAGTTGTTGTTTCAAATTTGATATAGAATCAGAATATTATGAAATTTTTAATTAAATAAAACTTCAAATTTTTAGTCAAATGAAATTCTTGACAACATTATTTATGATGAAACTTATAATTATCTACTTTTTACAACATTAATTAAATTTTAATATATTAATAATACAATTATGGTCACTAATTTCAAATAAAATTTTGACTTAGTCATTGACTAAGTCGACTGAAAAGTATCTAACAACTGAGTGAGTTGACTCCAGAATTTGTCACGACTGGTATTATTAGATTCAAATCAATAGTAAAGCTATCTTCAAAGCTTCAGTGATAGCTTTTACTAAGAAAACTATAGTAAAAAACATCTTCACAGCTTTGAAAATACCTTTTTTACTAAAAAAAACCATAGCAACAAATACTTTCATAGCTTTAAAAATGCTTTTTTATTAAGAAAACTATAGCAAAATTGTCTTCATAGCTTCAGAAATGCTTTTTTACTAAGAAACTATAGCAAATAGTGCTTTTGCAACATTGGAAATGCCTTTTTTACTAAGAAAAATATAGTAAAAAAATACTTTCATAACTTCAGTGATGTTATTTTACTAGAAAAATATAATAAAAATACTACTGCAGCTTCAAAAACTAAGAAAATAGTAAAAAATGCCTCTGCAACGTTATTTTACTAAAAACTATAGTAAGAAAACCTCTGCAGCCTTAGAGATATTATTTTACTAAAAAATATAGTAAAAAATGCTTTTGCAGCTTCAAAGATAGTTTTTTACTAAGAAAGATAGTAAAAAACGCATTTGTAATTTTGGAAACTTTTTTATTAATAAAATAGTTTCAAAGTCATGATAGCAGTTATTATTAAGTTTTCTTAGTAAAACTGAAGCTTCAATAGTAGTTATTACTAGGTTTTCTTAGTAAAACTAAGACTGTATAATTATTTTACTAAGATGATTTAGTAAGACTAAAGCTATAAAGTTTTATTAAGTTTTTAATAGTAAAAATTTACCTGTTACTAAACTTACTTTATAAAAGCTATTTTTGAAATTTTTTAGTACAATTACTAATAATTTTCTTAATTAATCTTAATTAAAACTTTAGAATAACTTTATTTTAATATATCATTGTAAAAATTAAAAAATTTTTTATATTTAATTCAATTTGATCAAATATTTGATTTGATTTAATTTGATTTAATTCGACAAATATTTGATTCAATTTGATTTGATTAAATATTTGAGTGCAATTCAATTCAATTCAATTCAATTTGAAAAAATTAAATTAAATTCAAATTGCTTAAATATTTAATTTGATTCAATTTTAAGAAATCTAAATTTAAATATATTTTAGCCTAAAAATCATATTTAACATATAAAAGTAAAATTGATTTTTCCAGTAGTTTTTATCTTTTCTATTGCAAAAATCCTATATATTAATAAATAAGCATTATCTCTGTTAACACTTTATATTGTATAAATATTTATATTAAATTAAATCATCTTATTTTTTAATATATTTAAAAATATTATTCGTTATTATTATATAGAAGTAATTATATTAGAGTATTCAAAGATACAATATATAAGAAATATAATAAATATATAAGATATAAGATTTATATGATAAAGAAAATATAGAAGACATATATAATATATTAATCATTACAATTATATATATTATTTAGGTTATTTATATCAGCTTTATGTAATATCATATTTTTTCAAGATTTTTGTCTGTATAAGATCATTATATTCAATATATAAGTTCATAATCATTTTTAAAGTAGTATTTCTTATTCTTACAATTTATTTAAATTCTAAAAATTTAAAATATAATAAACTTAAATAGATATGTAATAATAATAGTTAGTAAATTTTCTAAATATATTGATTATATGAAAACTTTACAGTAAAAAGATACAAAATTCTAAAAAAAAAAATTTTTTTGAATTAATATTAAATTTCAACTTATTTACTAAAAAATATCTATTTTTTTTGATATTTGATTTATATAATACTAAGGTTTTATTTATATAATATTTTTGAAATCTTCTGAGTTTTTAATTTTTTATTAATATAACTGGTCAGATAATATATATTAATAATACTATTTCAATTTTATACTATTTATTGGTATTTTAAAGATCTTTCTATATATATTATATACTCTATTAGCAAGATCAATATGAATGTAACATAGATTTTCTATTAATTTTCAAGTTTCTTTATTATAAACATTAATTTTATATTAAAATTAAATATTTTACTTTAAATGGTTGTATTTTAGCAATTTTTTATTATATTATTTCTTTTATTTTATTAGGATTTCTTAATACTTAATATTTAATTATTGTATCATTAATTTTATTATTTATTTTCTATTATTTATTATATATAGTTTAATAGATTTGTTATATTAACTGATATTTGTGAAATTATATGACTAAGATTGCTACCTTAAACTATTAAAAATTATTTCAATTAAAAAAAACTATTTTTCCTATTTTTAATACTTAACTAAACTAGTTTTAGTAAATTTAAACTATCAAATTTTAGTTTTGAATAACAATAATATATGTGATTATCATTAAATTAAAATTTTATAAAGCTGTGTAATATTCATTTTTATAATTTGTATATTATTTAAACTTAATAAAACTAATAAATTAAAGGTTAAAACATATAAGGTCTTTGCAATAGAAAGGAGGAGAAAAATTAATTTTACTTTTATTTGCCAAATATGATTTTTAGGCTGAAATATATTCAAATTTAACATTAACTTATTTTTGATTTTTCTTGCAGTTTTCCCCCTTTCAATTTATTGTAAAGGTCTCATATAATTTATAAAAATTAAAAAAATATTGCTATTTATAATGAATTATATATAAAATCAATAAAATAATAATTCATTTTATTATAATTAAAATATTTTAAGTATGTATTTATTATTATTTATTAATATATAGGATTTTTGAAATAAAAAAATGGAAAACTCTTTGGAAAATCAATTTATTTTATTCAAATTTAGTATTAACTTATTTTTTATTTTTTTCTGCCAGTTTCTTCCTTTCGTTTGCAAAGATTTCATATTATATAATAAAAATCAAATCTTTTAGTTAAGATTAAAAAGTTTAAATTAAATAAACTTGATTGACGATCTGCATAATTTTTTGAACGTTAAAATCAACAACCAACCAAATTCGATGACGATTTTAAAAAAAATATTTTTGTTTTTGACTCTTTTTTTTTTTTGATTTAAATATTTTTTCACAACAATTCAAAAATTACTTCAAACACTTTTATTAAAACATTTTTTAGTCGTTTACAACGAAAAAAAATGTCAGGTCCAATTAATATTTCATCGATCGAATATATCAAACAATCCGAACTCGCCCGAATTATGAAAGATATCACTCAAATTCCTGGGAAAGATTACCTTGTGGTTGATGTTAGAGATGATGATTACGAAGTAAATAATAAATCTTAATATTTTTACCATCAAATTCGCTAAAATTATAATTACAAATAATGAAACATTTCCAAATAGGGAGGTAATATACCATACAGTATTAACAGCCCTTCTCATAAAATACATGATCATATTGACGCTCTTGTTTTCAAGCACAATCAAGGTAAAACTTTATCAAAGAAAATTTTTTTTAATTAACATCGATTTCTCATTTTTTGTCACATTTAGTACCTAGGATAATTTTTACGTGCGCTTTATCTCAAGTTCGTGGCCCAAAATGTGCAAGAATATATAAAGAAAATACAACAAACAAAGATCAAAAGGTTCAGGTATTACAAGGCGGATTTAGCGAATGGCAAAGAGAATATAAGGATGATCCTCAACTCGTCGAGAAATATGTTGCTGAGCATTGGGAATATGAAGATTATTAGTAATATATAACCTTTTGGAGGCTATAAATAAGATTAGAGATAATACAGTATATTAATGTAATAGAATAATTCTCATTATCATTATACGGTATACAATTTTTTATTCGTAACATCATTAATAAAACTATTCAAATATTTTTTTCAATCAAAGTTGAATTAAAATCTTGTTAACCAAAGATAAAATTGACATTTGGTTACAAGAAAGTTATTCCCGCAAAAATTAAAATCATTACAGATAAAACATAGTAACGTTGACACTGCTTCCTTCAAAAGCTTTGTTAATAGAATTTCTAACAAACTCCAAAGACAAACCATCCAAACCCGTTCCAATTCTAGGAATACTTAACCCTTTGACACCAAATTTTTCACACATCCTTCTCAATTCAATTAAACTATTTTCAAAATCTTTTTGAGCAGGTTTATCATAAACACCAGATTTGGTAATCACATAAAAGATATAACGACCATCACGTTGAAGATAAGCAACTTGACCAACTTCACATTTTTGAGCCTTTAAATTTTCCACTCCATTGAATTTTTTCTTAAAAAAATCTGCGATGCCTTTACCCATTCGAAGATCTCGAGAGACGCAATGAGCTAATGCATCAGTTGATGGTGAATCAGTAAACAAATCTCCTTTTCGTTCTACAAGCGTGAATTTTTCAGATGTTGCTGATGGAGTTGCAGGAGTTGGTGGTGGAGCTGGTGTTTCTTGTGGCGACGGAGTTGAAGGATACGTTTCTCGTGGAAGGTTGGACATCTAAACAATATAACAAATCAGATAAATAAAAAGATTAGTTTAGACGGTTACTCCAGAAAAAATAGATAATTCATACAAACCTCAAATAAATTTCGTTAATTTGAAATAGCGGAAATTCAATGATAAAAAAACTATTTGCTCTAGAAATTTTTTATATTAAATAAATTATTATTATATAATTGACAACTTGAAAGATATCTTTTTTTTTTTTTTACATAAACATTACCTTATCTTTTTTTTATCTTATGAAAAGAAAGATTTAACAATGAAAAGAACAAACAAGAATGGCAAAATGAATATTATATATACTTGAGGATATCGATAACGTGTGAATCAACACCGATTTAGTCCACTATGATTTTAAAATGAATTCTGAATGATGTCATACAACAATTTGAATGATGGCGCAGTACACATCCCCTTTTAAAACGGGGAATTTTTGAATAAATGGTAATGAATTGATTTATAATACTTTTAGTTCTTGTTTTTTTATTAAGTGTAAAGGAAAAGAGAGAATGTGATGTGAAATTTTGTTACATGATTATGAAATGTTGTTTCAACTTAAATAATTATAATTTACAAAAAAAAATGAAAATGATATCATTATTCCATTGAAGAATATCTTACGCATTCATACAATAAGTTAGGTATTTCTACAGTAATATAATTGTTCATATTTAATATTTTAGAATTTAGTAAACGTTCCTTTGTGATTCATAATCAAACATTCGCGCTTGCATTCCCATTCCTATCCATGACTGAACCAATCGACACAGTTTTAATGTTTGTCAATTCTATATTGTCTTCCTCAAAAAACCATTCACCCAATATAACACCTCCCAAGATAATCAAAATCAAAACCTCCGGAAGAGACTCGAATACATAAAAGATCCAACTATATTTATTGATTTTATTGATTTTATCGGTAGATGGAGCGAAAATTATAAAAGTTCTGTAAATTAATCCAATCAATAATAAGGCTCCAACTATATATAAAACCAAAACCTTTAATTGTGATTGTAAAGGTTTATTGCTATATTTCAATGCGAAATATGTGATAAGAATCATATAAAAAACCATGCTGGTCAGAAAACATATCGTTGAAACTTTTATCATAATGTCTCCTTTTGCTAATGAATGTTCCGGAGATACCAGTGTATTTGAATCGAATTCTTTTATTGATCCTATTACAGCGAGTAATGAAAATGCCGGGAGAAGAAACTTTATAATGTTTATAGAGTACCGTTCATAAACTGTTAATTTTGTTGAACGTAATAGCGAATTTGAATTCTCGGTTGTTATCTGTGAGACATTTGCGATAGTGAGAACCCAATCTATTAAAAGGTTGTATACTGCCAAAATTATTATGAAAGATGCGCCGGAGATTAAAATTCCTGAATTGATAGCGAGTATTTTGTTTTGAGTGTCTTTCGACCACGCGATTCGTATAATAAATAATATTGTCCTTAAAAAACTAAATATGAATAGCAAAAAGTAAACTCGACGCCGGGTTTGTATTATCCGGTGAAGTTGAAGACATGTTGTAAATAGGAAAAGGACGCTAAAAATGATCGAAGGAATTATAGTCGGTATTGAAGATATAAAAACAAATTGTGATGATGTTGGCATGTTTTGTGTTTTTTTTTAAAAAATTAAATTTTGAAGAAAGGTTTTGATAATAGAGAAAAAAAAATATTTTTTTTTTCGTTTGGAATTTCAATTACAGGAAGTGAATAATAATAATATTATGCACGATGGTAGTTATATAAGCACTAAGCACTATACATGACCATTTATATCACGTTCTACCGAATTTCGTCTGGATTATAAGATTTTTTTCTTTGTTTTTTTTTTAAAAAAAAAATAGAAAAATAAATAATATATATCCACGTATTTTTTTTTTTTCAAAGTAAAAAATTAAAAATTTTTTTTTTCTGACGAAATTATGCAAAGAAATAGTAAATAAATATACACACTTATAATTGGGAATTATGAGTAACCTTTCTTGGCATCACATGATTCTATTAACATTGACTACTTTAAATTGCCAAGCATAAAAGAAATATTGTTTCTGAACGCCAAGATTGCTATTTTATTAGTGCATTTAATTTTTTCCTACCAAGTTTAAAACTATTAAGGGAATTCTAATTGTTGTGTAAATAAAAAAGATTCAATATAAATTTTGAATCAATCAAAAAGAAAATTTGAAGAGTGATTTATATTTTGCCAAGCCATTTCACGTGATTACCGTTCTATAAAAGGTCAAAGTTTTGACGGTGCAGATTTCGATTTCTTGGCAACAATTGATCGTGGCGCAGTATGTTTTCGAAATCTTAGAATGTAATGTTCTAAACATTTACGTGACGCAGCAACGAACAATGATTCGTTCAACTGGCAAATTATGTCATTTCCAGTTAGTTATTTTTAAGACTTGGCAAGAAACAGTGAAATCATTTGCTAAAAATGAAATTGCCAAGAATTTAACAAGGTTTTTTTAATTTCCGTTTAATTACTTAAGATACGCGAATCCGCAGTTATTCATGAATTACACGGCTTTGGGGTGAACATCATATCCATTCTGCTCAATTATGATCTTTTTGTAACATAGGTTCAAAATCAAAGGGTCATAAATACCTTTTTGAACATGACTTGCAGCATATGACAAATTTGCAAAAAAAAAGTAATAATATTGTTCAGTATATGTGGGTTAAAACAATTAAATAAAATAACTTTAAACTGAATTAGACCATATTCACGCTACTTTACTCATTATTTTCGCACCTACAACTCTTTAGATTAGATTAATGGTCAGTTTACATAGAATTTAAATAACAGTCCAATCAAAAAAAAATTGTGAAGCTTATCTGAATTGTTTAAGGACTGAAAGGCAACTAAGACAAAGGTTCTAATTGCGTCAATTTATACCTGACATACATTTGTGTTAACGTCGTGCAAAAATGCATACAAAATAGGACCAAATAAGCTTTAATACTAAAATCGGCCTATTGTAAATGTATACGGACCGGATTTCGATTGGAACGGACTTTTTTAAATTGATTACCATATATGGCCGAATTCAGATCAAAATCACAAACATGTGACAATTAGGGTTGGTAAAAGTCCTGATTAATTTTAAAAAAATTATTAGTTTTAAAGATTAAATTTTTAAATTTTATCATTATATTCAATTTTTTAATTAAAGTTACTTATTAAAATAAGTTCAAATTTCATTTTAAAATTTAAAATATCTTTAAAATTTTAGACCTAGGACCTAAGTCCTAGGACCAGGTCCTAAATTAAGTATATT
>CAMKVN010003514.1:0-10297 GCA_946474995.1 Funneliformis geosporum
CAAAGCGGTCTTGATTTGGGTCAAATCTTCTTTTGCACTATTAAAGTTTTCTTGAAGCGAAGTGATTTTTTGGTCTTGTAATTCTATAATACTGTCACGTGACAAAAGGGGTGTTTCATTTGAATTGGAATGATTGGATGGGGTAAGTTGTGATTGTTTAATCGGAATGGGCTTATCTAAGTCCATAAATTGAATGGGTTGTTTGGGTTTGTTTTGTTGATTCGGTACAGAAATGTGATAAATTTGTTCGATGTTTTCCACTCGCATGAAGAGATTCACTTGACCTTGTTGTAGTTCTTTACTGATATTTTTCGTAGCAATGAGATCGTCAGATAAAGTTTTAAATTTTTGTTCCAACTTGGAAAGGCTATCCATAATTCGATTTAGGCCGATTTGGTCTGGTACTGGTGTGTTATTATGTTGAGGAGGTTTGTATTGAACAGGAGTATTTTTGTTTTCAGATTAATTATTGTTGTTTCGAAGGGTATCTGTGTATGAAGGTTTGGACGAACTATTTTCATAAGAATATGAATTCATATTAGAGGGTCTGGACGGATTAAATTTTGGTCGGTATTGGGCAGGTTTGAAACGATCGTATAGAGGTTTGAATGGATTTTGAGTCAAACGCGTGTTATAGTTATATGTTTCGTGATCAGGAGATCCACATTGGATGCAGTGAAAAACTCCTGATGTAACCCAATATAATATGCGGTTTTTAAACTTTTGTTGAGAGTTAAAAGCTGTATCATAGTCATCTTCGTTATCAAAATTAATGTATGCATATGGACGTAATCTATATTGACGATCTCTAGGAATGAAACATGATTTAGCGTTTATGTGTACTAAAAAGTCGGCCAAGTCTAAGTGAGATGTATTGAAGGGAAGTCCTGTGAGCTTCAGTTCAAATTGTTGTCTTAAGGCAGTTTGTAATTCATCGAGATCTGTAGGTTCAACTCTGACTAAAAACTCTAGTAATGATGTTGACCATTTGTTATCATAAAATTCTTTAATTGATTCTGCAGATTCGTATACGATAAATGCTATTTGTCATGGGCCCCTTGTAATCATGGAGAATCTGCAGATCCTTCCAAATTTGTTAAAGCAATTTCTGACGATCTCTGATTTAACGAAGAATGGTATGTCATTAACTTTAATGCAACGTCCTTTTTCGTCATCCTTTCGTTGTTGTTTGGTGTTTGGGTTGATTACTAAAAATATTGGATTGTGTTGTGATTCTTTGACTTTTTCGGTTGCTTGCATTAGGGAGTCAAAAGATTGGAAATAAATGTAGAATTTTCTTTGTTTTGTATTGTAGTACGACCCCTTAAAATCGTTGAAGTGGCTAAATAATTTGTTGATGGTATAACGTTTCTCAGCAATAGTTGAACCATTCACGTCTTTGGAATCTGTAGACGCGTAAAAGCACGTTGGTGACATAATAATCGTAAATTCGTTCGTCTCTGCATTTTCTTTATTATTTTTTTCGGTATCAAAAGTTTGTTCGTAAATATTTTCGTCTGACCACATTGCGTTTTGCTTTCCTTTGTTATTGTTATTATATGGAGGGATATTGTTATTATTTTGTTGCAAAGAGTTAGTTGATTTTTGATTAGCATGCATCGAGTCGTTGGTTGAATTGTTTTGAGTATTGATAGAAGTTGTTGGATCAATATCCATGGTAGATGTATTTGTATCTTCTATGTGTTTTGAAAAGGGTGTTGTTTGAAGTGTTGAGGAACTTATTTCAGTTTCAGGAGAAGGTGAAAGAATAATAGAGTCTATGATGTTTTCGATCGTCAAAGGAGAAACTTCGTTAGAGATTTTTGTTCTTTTGTTTGTAACTGGAGTGTCTACAGAATTTGATTTATTTTTTTGAAGAAGAGATGCTGTTTGTTCTATATTTTTATTATCGTTTGTTATTAAGTTTGTTGGATAAGGTTGGGTCGTTTATAAATTTTTTGGATTTTTCGAATTTTGTTTAGTAATAGGCATGGTGAGAGAGAAAGAGTTTTTTTTTTCTAATGAATCATTAGACGCTGAGATATTCAAGAAAACATGTTAAAAATATTCAATTAAAGCTTCGTAACTGGTATATTTTCGAATACTGGGATTGTACCAAATTGAGTTACACAAGAATCCAAATATAGGCATATGGTTATACAAATTCCTAAAAAGGAAATTTTTAGCTATTAAAAAATCGGAAAATCTCAAAATGAGTTACACAAAATTTCCAAAATAGTAATTTGTGTAACATCAATTCACATGAGTCAACTCAAGTCAACTCAAGTTGAAATGAGTTGAGTCAATTTATTGACTCAACTCGACTAATGATTCGACTCAAGTCAAATGAGTTGGAAAATTTTTGACTCGACTCGACTCAAACTCGAATCAACTCATTTGACTTGTGAGTCAACTCGACTCATTAGAAGCTCTAATTATATATAAAAAGCTACAAGATATTGCATTATTCTATGAACAATAGTCTAGATATTTATACAATAATTATGTTAGAATTTACCCTGCAAGTTTCACCCCTAAACAGGTTAAACATAGAAATAATTTTCGCATTAAATTGATCAATCTATATTCTTACATGATCTCCATGACATTATCCTTGTTACTAAAGCAAAATCATATTACATCCCCAGATCTAATAACTACAAACCTCACCTTTTCACTATTTTTTATTTTCAATCTGAAGAAGAATTGAACGATGCAATTAAAACTCCTTATGCTCTTGATAACCATAAACTTCAATAGTATTCTGCTGAAACAAATGTTATCATAAATGCGGATCTATTGAATATCTTGTTATGAAATTTTCTATAATTGAATAGCATAATAAAGATGAAGATTCTAGTAATAAGAGACTTAGAAACTAATTATCATCTGTCCAAAAATTCTATAATAGATTCAAACCGGTTAGTTCCTGTTTCTTAATTTACAAAAATACCAACCACTATTAAAATGATCGCTCTTACTACTAAAGTAAAAAATAAGGATTCTAATCCTAAATCCTCTTCAGTAAATGATTCTAATCACAATCCTAATAAGAAGGATAGCACCAATGTAAAACTTGATAAAATTCTTAGCATGTTAACTGGTATGCAAAAAGCAATGTCTGATCTAGAAACCTGTATTGCCAAATTAGAATGATTCCAATTATCTCTTCCTTCACCAATTATACCTATCCTAACTCCTAGCATTTTTGAACCTCCCATCACCTCTCATAATGTTTCATCTTCTGGTTCCAACAAACGTACTCGAATCACTTTCTTCTTTTCTGATGAAAACAATGCTTTTACCCCTAAATTAATTGATTCTAAAGTCTAGGCTTATATGGATGAACAAAAAGCTATTATTGCAGAATAATAGTCTCAGATGCAAGAAATGATGACTCACTCATAACCTTGACATCCCAAGCTCAGCAATAATTTTTTCCCTTTCTCTAAATATACAATCATGATTACTACAAATAATAATAATCATATTAATATTAATTATAATATGTCTTCATCCCCTACCATCTTCTTCGTAACATATAATGTCAAATCTCTTTAATGTGAACACAAAAATATTTCAATTTATGACACCTTCTTTCATATGAATACAGATTTTGTTGAATTACAAGAAATATAATACAAATTTAATCAAGCATATCGCTGTTCATGTGATCCTAATTATCTTTCCTTTTGGAGCACTTCCATTAATACACAAGCTGGTGTTGGTCTTTTAGTTAAATATAATTAGGCCAAGTATATTCAACATTCTTTTTTATTGAATGACAGATTCATTTTTCTAGATCCTTTCTTACCTAGCCATACTAAATTTAGAGTTTCTAATATCTACCTATATGTCTCTATAACTGCTAATGATCGATCTGCATGACTTCAATTGCACAAACTTATTCTTGATCACATCAAAGATGGATTAAAAAACAATTTCAAAATAATAATCCTTGGTGACTTCAATGCTGCCTTAATAAATATTAGTCTTACATAGAAAATAGAACTACTCTCTTCTGGAAATATGAATTCTATGATAAACTCTTTGCCCTCAACTTCCTAGATTTATATGATGTCTGTTATGACTCACCCCAACCCAATCTAGAATTGATACTATTTTTGCTTCATCTAACCTAATTTCTGACTTTCTTTATTCTAATATTGAATCACCAGAACTCTACTCCTCTGACCACAAAATTGTTTATACTCACTTTGCTAATATCAAAAGACTCAGCTCAGCTCGATCAAGATTGAATCAAATAAGCGTTAAGTTTCTAACCATAGAGCTATGAATTTAATCAAATGGAACAAATTTACATATGACACAGATTTTCTTTACAATAATCAAAACCTCTAATGACTCAAAGATCTTTTACCTTCACTCTCGAATATGAATCGTTTATGGACTGAAATCAAAACTGTTACTTTGACAACTAACAGAAAATGTATACCGCAACTTTGAATCTTCCTAGTAGATAAAAATGCTCCATTTTATGAATCATCTGATGCCACAGTCATTATAAAACAAATCAACTCTATCCTTGTCAAATTTAGAAATAAATTTATCCCACATTAACAATAGCCAAAAGATAAATGTTAGACTAACATCATCAGTATTATGTCAAAGATCACAAAAAAATTTGATCTTCTTTCATTTGATTTTCCTGCATCCATTGATTAATCTAACATTATTGCCATTAAAGCATATCTAAAAGATACACACAAGATTCTCTTAGTTATGCTAAAATATAATTGCAAAAATTAAAAGAATTATCTATTAAACAATGTATTGATCAAAGATGTGATAATCTATCCACTAACCCTTCCAAAATGATCGATTCAATTTTAAATAGAAAGAAAATATCAATTATTATGGATAAACTCTTGATTGACATTCCTAATTCCAATGATAAATACTTTTCCATTATCCTACTGAGATTAAAAATGCAGCTATCAATCACTTTCAAAACTATGCCCTACAAACCAAAGCTGAACGTCTTCTCAATACCAGATGGATAAACTAATATCAACCACAAGATCACATTGATTCTAATTTATATAATAACCTAATGCATATGACAAATGGATTTCAACTTTAAGTAGTTTCCCTAATAACAAAGCCGTAAACCTATCAGGAATTTCCAATAAAATGATGTCCTATCTAGGAAGTTGTCTTTAACATTTACTTTGATAATTAATTTATATGTGTTTTATATTTAGTGAAATTCCTAATGAATGAAAGATAGCACATATCTACCCTATTCCAAAACCCATGGATTGGAATTACGATATAACTAAAACTAGACCAATTACACTTCTGGAAACAGCTTGTAAAAGCTTCGTAAAAATCATCAATAATAGATTATCCAAAATCCTAGCTAAGCATAACATATTAAGAGAAAAAAACTTTGTAGGGTTGCCTAGAGGGTCTACTGAACCACCTATTAAAATTATGAATATGCTATTAAAAGACGCCATAAAAAATAAAAAAGACATTTGGATTTTTCCTTCAGAATCTTTCCAAAGCTTACGATAGAGTGGATCTCAAATTTCTCAAACTTGCTCTTCAGAGAATTAAGCTCCTCATGTTAGCCTCAAATCTAATCATCAATCTCTTTACTGCTCGCAAGAATGCTACTATATTTTGACTTCTGATGGAATCTCCTTATATTATGATATTAAAATTGGTATAGATCAAGAAGAAGTCATTTCATCACTCTTATGGTATATTTATTTAGATCCTCTTTTATGTGAAATCAATTCTCTTAATAAAGGCTACATCATTGACCATACATGGATCTCTATATTACTGATAACTCAACTATCACACTTTTTGAATCTGTATCTTCACTTGCCTTTATTGATAATACTAATTGGATTGTTAATAGCTAAATAGATTTAGAATGTGTCCTCAATGTAGCTGATGACTTCTATAACTTAACTAAAGCTGCCTTAAATAAAGATAAATCCAAGCTTTTTGTTACCAATCTCACATCATCTTCCCCTGTTAATTTTCACTTTATATCCTCACATATAGATATCACACCTAAAATTAAATCTGTTCATTTTCTAGGAGTTTGGATCAATAGTCAACGTTCACAATTCTTTGTCAAAAATCAAATCAGACAGGATATTAATAAATTCATTAATTCCATGAAATATAAGCCAGTAATTGATAAATAAATGACTTATATCATTATCATGGTCCTCTGCCCTTTATTTGAATATCGCATGCAAACTACTCCCTTATCAAAAATGAATGTGATATCTTATTTACTCCCATAAGATCTCTGTTTAAATCAAAACTTCACTTTTCTTCCACTTTTCCCACGGTTCTCCTACACCTTAAATATTTTTATAACCTTAACAATCTTTGGTCACTTCAAACCCAATTAATTTCTACCCTCTTTTAAATCAGTTTAACAATAACACATTTTACAAAAACATCTTAACTATCAAACTGTTCCAATTACAATCACTTAATATATTAGCTACTTCACCTTTGGATCACTAGCACCATCCATTCAGTAGTAAATCATACAAAAATTTAATTAGTGCTTCCCTAAGTCTAATCAGTCATAGTTCCCAAAATTTTTCATATATATGTTCTCCTACTCTTAAAAACCAGATTGTTGGAGGAACTACTTCACTTTATAAAATCATTCCTTTTAATGTTTTCATCTGTCATCATTACATACTAAAAAAGTATAATCTCTTTTATTTAGATCAGCTTACATTATTTACAGATCACCTTATTACTTTGCTGACTTTTTATATAAAGATTCCAATCATTCTACTACAAAAATATGTTACTCAAAATTTATATCTCTTTTAGAATCTTTTGTATTAGATAGCCTTTCAGATAACCTTTTTAAAGAAGAATATTTTCTAGATTCTCTTTCAAACTATCTAATCTAGCTAAACCTTTAATGCTAGCAGACAAAAAGAAAGAGTTCATTTCTATCTAGGATTTGACTAATACTACACTTGTTTTCAACTAAATTGTAAATAAAAATAGTAAGCCTGATAATTTCATTATTCAATATTACATTTATTTCTCTAAGAGTAACATTGGAAGGCTTGTCAAATGTGACGATTGTAATTAAAGATGGTTTCTATAATTATTTTTAAAATTTTTAATTAGTTGCAACTTAAGTTGCAACACTTTGAGTTACAACATTTTATAAATTTTTATATTAAAATAAATTTACAAGAAGTTGTAACCAAGTTGCAACTCAAGTTGCAACTTCTTAATTATGATGCTTATCTTTAGTTGTAATAGATTTCCATCAACACCATATTATGACTTCTGTAATTTTGCTATGGCAAAACACAGAGTAGTACAAGTTTTTATTATACCAAAATCTGCTAAAACAGTGTCTCATCAACTTAGACACATCTTGCATGAAATCACTAGAGTTGCATAATCTCATTCTATCTGTGATATACCCAATACTCTTTTTCCTTCTCAAGATCTTATTGAACGAATCTTTTTGAATTCCTCATATCATGACTAATTGCGATCAATTAATTTAGAAGTTTCTACCTGTAAATTTTTATCATTTTACATAGATGATTTTCTTTTTTCTCCAAAAAACTGATCGATGTAAAATAGGTATTGGCTGGATCTGTCATATTGATTTAAATTTACAATTCATGTTTAATGCTTCTATTGACTATTAGCCCTCTTCAACTCGAGCTGAAATCTTCACTATTTTCTCAGCTCTGGTTATCTCCTCCAAATACTCAACTATACAGATTTATACTGTTAACTTGTAATTCTTGCAAACTACAACTGTTAGACAAGGTATCAGAGTGTTATTTCTTTTTAATTGCACAGTAATCTTAAGGCTTTTATAAGTTGATTATTATAACTAATTCAAGTAAAGGTTTCAAGTCAAGGTTTATACGAGTATTTCACGATCAACAATTCATGAAGTATTGAGTAATTATATTTTCAAGTAAAATGTTTATTGATAAGAATAGAAATAGAAATAAAGAAAATAAAAGATATGATAAGAAGAAAGAAAAGAAAAGAAAATAAAAAAACGAAGTATGAAACTCAAAATGTAACACAATAGGCTTGTTTGCCTCTTAAAAACTACTAAAAACTGACTTGTCAAATCCTACTTTTTATATGGTCTAAAAAGCTACCTATTTATATAAAATACATAGAAAGATATAACTATTATGTCTAATATATTATATATGTCAAATATGTCTGATATGTCATATATGTCAAATCGGTCTAATATATCTTATTTGTCGATCATGTCAGATATATCATATATGTCAGACATGTCAGACATGTCAGAAATGTCAGATTTGTCAGATTTGTCGATCATCTGCGACACATAAGTCCTATCATATTTTATTCATTCACAATACTAATAGTCAAGTTACCATTCATGATTTTCATTCTCACATTACTCAACAATCGTTTTCTATAAGAACTAAAGAAAAATTAGCCAACTACATATTATGGTATCTCATTTAACATATAATGGAATCTTCTGAACTTTAAGTTTATCTTCACAAAGTTAAAACTCATAATAGAAACCTTTCTAATGATGTGACAGACTCACTAGCTAAAGCTGGTTGTGATCTTCCTTCCTTATCTCCTTTCCTTGTTCATACTTCTAAATTATCTCTAATTTTCACCTTCAAATACATTCCTATTGAATCTTCTATTCGTCAATTCTTCAAGAATCTTTTCTCAACTTCTAACTTCTTAGCCTTTTTAGATCTTAATAGGAATGATCACATTAATACTCATAGTAATTTTTACTGGCCTTTTATTTAGCAATTCTTCACTCTTAACTCCTCTTTCTTATCAATATCTTTTAAAACTTTGCGACTCAAATTCTTTATTATCAAAATCTTTGTCAATGAACTTCCTACTCTCTCTCGACTAGAACAATTAAGATCTGATCTCTATAAAAATTGGTGTTGTATTAGTTGTAATATTACCACTGAAATTTTTACTCATATGTAGTCTTGCTCAGTCTACTCAACACTTATCAACAATATCATCTCACAACCAAAAATCTTTTATTAACTGATTTGAAAAAATACTTCAACCCTGACTCATATTATGACACTTTACCTGAACTACTTTGTTCCTACGATAAACTCTTTGCACTCCTCTCTTCCTTAATTGATGGATTCCTAAACGTTATTCAATATCAACTTCCCAGTAAATTTGTTTTACTTATTTACAAAATTACAAAAAATAAGAATAGTTGCTATACAACTATCATGAATTCTTTAATCTTCTTCTTTAAAAATCTATATGATAATATATGAAAATACAGATGCAAACTTCTCATCACTTATGAACTTTCAAAAGGTATTAATAAACAAATTAAATGCAAGCAAGATATCTGCAAACGTTTATCGCATTCCCTTAAAAAACCTTCATCCCTAATTTGGGAATCATAGATTCATAAGGCAAACAAATATAGTAACTTTTGG
Organism: Funneliformis geosporum; assembly: GCA_946474995.1. Lineage (NCBI taxonomy): Eukaryota > Fungi > Glomeromycota > Glomeromycetes > Glomerales > Glomeraceae > Funneliformis > Funneliformis geosporum. The sequence goes on from CAMKVN010003514.1 coordinate 9,480, forward strand.
ATGGATTTTTAGATAAGCACTGACTTTCTTCTTTTCTTTTTCTGGTGATAACAGTAGTTATTAAATATGCATTTAGTAGGTCTGTTAGAGGGAAAAGATGATGATAGGTCAATTTAAACGGGTTTGTAATATCTACGGAAGATAACTAATACTTTAAAATTAGTTTTTTATTTTTACTTTTGTATTTACTACTTATCAAAATTAAATAAAGTTATTGGTAGTACCATATTATTAAAAAAAAATGATTTTGACTATTTTGACTATTTCAGATATCTGAAATGATCTATTTCTATTTCATGTATAATTACTATTCAAGTAATTGATACATATTCTCATTGAAAAGTAGCTTTTGCAGAAAGACTCTCACAAAAATATTCTATAAAATCCAAGATGCTGTTGAATCTATATATCCAAATTCAAAATTAATAAAAGTATGGATTAAATATTTACCTATGATTATTGATTATCTAAATAATTATTCTACATGTCTCATCTGAGAATCAGGAACTGAAAAATGAAAATTTGCGTCTATAAAAGTTATTATGTTAGAAAAAGTAAAATTGAGACTATACATGAAGTCGAAATGAAAACCCAAAAAGTCGAAATGTTTGACTTTGGAGGTCAAAGTCGAAATGAAAAGTCGAAATGGTCGAAATGACGTCATATCACATGATTTTTATATATAGAAAAAACAAAAAAAAACAAAAGATGTATAATCTCGGTCAATATCGCACCGATTCATATGAAACAACTACCATTCGATTCCTCGCGACTAGACGAATCCAATGAGCTAACATTCATTGATTTTGGATCATCCA
>CAMKVN010003515.1:0-10295 GCA_946474995.1 Funneliformis geosporum
AAATAATAAAGACAAAGACATTTGCAAAGATTTATTTTTAAGTTGGCAAAATCGAATCAAAGTATTACCAAAGGATTACTAATTAATAAGTAAAATAATGTTTTTATAATCTTATCAACTAATATACTTTTTTTTTACTTTTGAATAAACTTATTAATTCTTACTGATATAGTGATTATATTGATCATATAATTTAACTTATCTAACATTTACTTAATATACATTTTTAAAAATTTGAAAAGAAACTATTAATTTGTTTAAAAAGAGAATTTAAATTGATATTTAATACAGATATTTATTTTTATTAATCATAGCCTGACAGTTAAAAAAATGAAAATAAATATGATCTGCTTATATAAAATTATCAATAAAATCAATATTTTTTGTTACTTTTATTTTACTACAAGTTGCTCATATTTGTATTTTTAATTTATGCTATTTAAAAGACTGTATAATAAGATTTTCTTTATTGATTTCAATATTACTATTATCATTACAAAGCATAATATAAGTATATTGTTATGATCATAAAATTTAACTCCTATTCTTGTATTTCTAGAATATTTACTAATACTTGATTTGCTGAAGTCTCACAAAATATATGGGAAGTTTGTTAGGAAAATAGGGCTCTAAGCATTTTTTATAAAATTTTAATTTTTATTGCATTTTAATCTAACATTATCAAACATTAAAATGCAATAAAAATTAAAATTTTAATAAAAAATACTTAGAGCCTCATTTTCCTAGCAAACCTCCTATATATTTATTTGTAAATACTTTTTCTAGGCAAATAATAATATATATGATTTTTAAATACTATGTAAAATTGATTTTTTGTAAAAAAATAAAGATTATTTATTTTTTTAGTTATTTGTATCCACTTGATAATCATTTATAAATATAAGAATTAAAGATATCTCCCTAAACTATTTTTAGAAAATTTGAGTTTTAAGATATTTAAGATAAAACTATTTGTTTATAATATATATTTTTACCTAAACTTCTAATAGGTTTTTCTAAATTCAATTAAGTTTTATCAAGTTTTAGATTTAAAAAAATCATTTTAAAGGTTTTGAAAAAATTTTTAAATTTTTAAGCTACACGTTAAAATAGGTTTTGAATAGCATTATTAATAAGAACTAAAATATCTTTAAATTGATATATAATACTTTCAAGTAAAATGTTAATATTGGAATTTAAAATATTATATTTTGTAATAATATTAAAATGCTTTGTTAATCCTTTTTTTTAAAATAGTTTTTCACACATATTGTATTCAAATCTAGTTATTGGGATTACTAAAGGTGAGAAAATATCATTATATTAGCTCATATTATCTAAATATAAAAATAAGACATATAATTAATCATAAATTTTTGGTAAAATTAAAGTATATTTAATGTACATACTTTTAGAGAAAATGGGTTTAATAGTGAAAATATGAATTTAATATGATAATATTTATTTTAGGATTCTTTTTAGCAGTAATGACAAATTAAAAAGTGAAATTTATAATAACAATAAGGTTATTTAAGGTTATTTGAGATCATTTTAAGGCCTTTTAAGGTCTTTTACCAAACCTGCTTTTTAGTATATGAGTCAGTTAATTTAATATAATGGTTACAATCTTTTATACTAATTTTTGGGTTTAGCTATTCTAGCATTAGCTCTTTTCCATTAGCTTTTATGGAAAAAATTCTCACTTTAGAGATTAAAATAAATTAATATTTTTTTTTTAATTTTGGCCGATTAATGTTATATCTGATATATTTTAATAAACTACTTATCGTTATTATATAAAAATTATAATGTTTATTTTTATTTTGGGTAAATATATATAACAAATATAAAAAAGTTACCTTTATATAGAGTTCTCATTAATTAAAGTGAATATTAGTCATCAAGTGACATCTCCTCCATCAAAGAGGCCTTATCATGAAGAACAAATCAGGATTCTCAATTATTTAAAAATCTATTTCATCATCCCATCCAATATCATCTCCTCAATCATCAACCCGTTATTATCTCGTTCTTGTTCTTTGAATTTACTTTTCTTTTGATGGATGGGAAAAAAAGAAACACATCCATTTCATTATGAAAATGTAATTTAATTCTGTGCACAAAAAAACGCCCAATCCTTAGTCCGAAATTTCCCTTTATACTACTATATACACCATTTCTGAACATTAAACTGAAAATAAATTCAACATTTATCTTGTAAAATAAAATGATAAAAACTTTATCTTTTGTTACTTTATTGGTTTATTTTTATAACATTTTTTAAAGTTACATGATATATTAGATGATAATCATCAGACGCGTATACTGTCAATAATATGGAAGAATGGATGCTAAACATATAGCTTAATTTTTTGTATCAGTGTCAATATGAGTCAAGTGATTTTTGATATTTAAGACTCTTCCATACGCGTTAAACTATCTGAAACATTTATTATTCTTGTGAAAAAAATTCTTGAAAACTAAACATGAGCGCACCCGAGAGCTACCCTGACCGAAATGGTAAGTCCTGTGAATGGTATTTCGATTGTAATATTTAACTCTAACCTACCGTTCTATTTCTAGTCCTTGTCTCATACTTTGAGGTACGGGAAAAATGGTCTTATCATGGGTTCTTGAAACTAAATCGCGACGTCATTATCTCTTCGTCCTTTTCGAATGACTGTCGTGAACTTGACAGGTACTGGGCTATTCACTTTCTGGAAGTCTCCGAGGAACTTTTGGATCAAACAACCTTTGTAGCTCTGAAGGAAAAGGTGTGTTTTTTTTTTATTTTGCAAAGGAAAGGTAACTCCTAGTTCACTTTCATATTAGAGGGTTTGACTCAGGAGAATTACTGGCTTGACACACTTGGTATCCACTCCAAGCTCTCAATTCAGGCGCCCTAAATTTGTTGTTGATAAAGGTCTGTTAGTTCTGGAAGAGGAACTAGCTATGTACCTTTCCTTATTACCAAATAAAAAAGTTAGCGCACTATCACATTGCTAACAAGCTTCTTTCTCACAACAGGTAAAGACAGAACGTTCACGTTATGCGAAAAAATTACAAAAATACTGGCAGGGAGTTATCAAGGAACGCGAAAAAGAGAACCTAGCGCCTGCTGTTGCATCTCCAAATCTTGAACTTATCAACTTCTGTTGTGACGTTCTTCGTGAACTTGAAAATAACTCTTGTGCTCATATGTTTTATAAATATGTTGAAAAGGAGGTTTCAGTAAAGCATCCGATGGATTTATTTACTATAAATTCAAAGTTAAAAAATAATCAATACACAAGTACAAACGAATTCGAGAAAGATATTCGTTTAATATTTCGTAATTGTTATTCATATAATTATATTGAAAGTGAGATTTATCAATCGGCTGAAAAATTAGAATCTATTTTCAACATAACTTGGACTGAAAAATTTGAACAAAAGGGAGAACGGAAAAGAGCAAGAGACGATGCTGACACAGAATCTTCTGGTAAGTCATGATGTTTACATTACCTTTTTGCATTTATGTTATTAACTCGTGTTCAATAACCATCCATTAGAACAATGGAAGAAACAGAGCCGAATCCTAGAACAAAATAAGGATAAGGCGGTGTTCAGAAATGTTATCGATGATGGCTTCCGTGTTGCTTCGGCACATGAAAACCTTATTGCTGGAAATGTCGTGCCCTTTATTAAAGTCATCAAAACCTTCCTACGAACAAGGTCGCGCATGTCGTTATCCTCAACGAATGAGCCTGTCCTACAGGCAATTGTCGAGAGTCTTCTACCTTCAAGATATCGCATCCCAGAACTTTCTTTGGTAATGGACGGCGTAAAGTTAAAGGGTGAAGGTCGCTTTGGTTTTTCAGACGTCTTTGTCCTTAGTGAAACTGGGGAGAATAATGTATGTTTAGAGTTGAAATATGTACCTTTAGTTGGTCTGATGGGAAATCAGAAAAATATTGGCGCGAATGAGCTGAAAAAGCTAGATCAGACTCTCGAGAAAAAGCTCAAAGAAGATGAAAGGTCTTTGCTAAGTAGACCATACAAATATTGGTCTAAAGAAAACAGGAAAGAAAACCAGACGACCATAGGCGAGACACTTAACGGTGGAATTAATCAGTTGAAATTATACATGAGTGTGATCTCAAAAGGAAAGCCGAAAAACTATTCCAGCTTAGGTTTGCTCGATGAAAGGGTTGGAATAACTAAATCAGACCCGCCTAATGAGATACAAGGTTTTGTTATATTGGTAATCGGTTTTCGTAGTATCTTGTGGAGACGAATTGAAAACATAACATCTGATTATAAATATAAGAAGATTTTATAAGTAATTATTATTTTTTTTATTTTCATTCTTTATTAAAAGTTATATTAATTATTATTATTTTTTTTTTAAAAAAAAAACCATCTCAGTTTCAAAATCCTTCTATTCGGTCGATGACTTGTTTTATGAATTCTGTTATTCAATGTTTAAGTGGTACGGTTCCATTTGCTAGATACTTTTTGGATGGTAGTTATAAGCGACACATCAATAAGACCAATCCTTTAGGAACAAAGGAGTATTAGCCGAAGCATTTGCAACATTAATCAGTGTGTTATGGAGTGAGCAATATAATTTGTTTCTCCTGTTACATTCAAAACAGCAATTGGTCGATTTTCATCACAATTTTCTGGATGGTTTACATGAAGATTTGAATCTTATTATGAACCAACCAATTATTCCTGATATGACTCCTGAAGAAGAACAACAAATGGAACTAATGGAATGCATTTCTCCACAGATTGTATCAGAAATAGAATGGGAAAAATATTTGAGGCGTAATTCTTTAGTCTGTTTCAAGGACAATTTCGTAATATTTAACTTGTAATAAGACATCTACAACTTATAATGCATTTATGTATCTTTCCTCCAAATTATAATGGAGGGTGTGTAACTTTACATCAATGTCTTGATGCTTTTATTAAGGAGGAAATATTATATGGAGATGATGCTTGGAATTGTTCTAGATTTCGATCCTAGACGGGCAAAAAAACAACTTAGTATTTCAATGTTTTGTTGATACATTTAAAAAGATTTTCATTTATTGGACCGCTTAGAGATAAATTGGAAATTATGGTTAATTTTCCTATGAGAGATTTAGATTTAACGTCATATGTACCAATTCCTATTGAGAAACCTACGTCAATTGGATGTAACATTCAATACGAATTACCGGGCACAGGAGCTGGGAATCATAATTCTCTACAACAATCTGGACCTTTTATATATGATTTATTTGCTGCTTCGAATAATTATGGAAGGTTAAATGGTGGACATTACACTGCTTGTGTAAGAAATGGATATATACATGAATGGCACACCTTTGATGATAGTAGGGTATCAAAATATGACGAAAGTAGTGTTTTGGTGAATATAATTTTACTTTAATTTTTTTTTTTCTTATAAAAACGGGAATACTTATAATATAATCTCGTCTCGTGCGGCATGTAATTTATTTTACGTAAGAAAAAGCATTTGATGTGTATATTGGCAAACTGTGTCGGTTACACCAACCGAAAGAATTTAAATCAAGTTTGTTAAACGTGAAATGATGAGTCACATTAATGTGTACTATAGTTATTATAATTTGAATTTTTGTTAATAAACTAGTGATTTTTTTTTTCAGTATCCACCACATATTGAATGTGTCACATAAGTGCAATGAATGATGATTGTGATGGGTAGATTAATTTCTTATAATAAAAAAACATAAATAATTGATTTGATGATTTTACAGTTTTTTTTTTTTTGATGTGTATTTTTTTTTATAATTGAATTGAAAATTATGATTTTATTAAACAATTAAAAAATTTATATTTTATGATTGAAAATTATAGGGATTTAATCATAAGATGTCTTGTAATCTTTAGTATATTAGGATTATCTTTCAATCTGTTATGAATGTTAAAGTCAAGATGAGAAATCTTAACATTATTTCAGGTAAAAAGGTAATTGATTAGGCTTAACCTATAGAGAAAATATTTTGTTTCAAAGTAAGAGAAATGTTTTGTAAAGTTTAAACTTTATGTTTTAAAGTAAAGCAATTCTGTAGTAAATATTGAATTCTATAACAGTTATTCTATATAGTTAAAAGTAATGCATTTGCTTGTAAATAGTTATGTCTATTACAGAATTTCTTATAGAAAATATAACTTGAACAGAGCAATTGATAAGGTTTAAATTAAAGGTAAGAACCATAATTAATATGTTGCAACATATATTGCAATTAGTTTTGACCTATATATATTGCAACTTATAATGTTGCATCATATGTTACAACTAATTTTAGCTTATATTGCAACATGTTATAAATTTAAAATTAATTGCTACACTATCTTTAATTTAGATTTATAATAATTTTAACTGTTCTATTACATATACCTTACTTAATTAAAGAATTATTAAAACATATAACATAGACATTCAATTGTAATCTTATCAAAGAAGGCAGATTGGTTTTGCTTTAAAAAAGCTTTCAAAAAAAAAGTATCCTATGATATGAAATTTACTGAATATACACTGAATATTTGTTACGTTTTAGCAGACATAGTACCTATTAAACTTTTGTAAGATTTAATAGAATCTATTATTAGATTGTTAATATTATGAAGTTAGGAATAAAAGATAAAATTAAGTTATTGAATGAAATACAAGTTAACCTGTAATAAGTGGTAATTGAGTAAGATTATCTATTACAATTAGAATTTTTATTTGAAATTCAAATTGAATTTTAAATAAAAATATTCAAACAAATATTGAAATCATTTTAAATATTAAAATTATCTCAAATATTGAAAATTATTTTAATTTGATTTTGATTATAAAAATATATATTTTTTTTAATTTTAATATTTTTTATATTTATTTATTTTAATTAGTTTATTTATATTAAAATTATAAAAAAATTATGTTTTTTTTTTAAAATTATAAGAACTTTTTTTTTTAGAAAAAATATGCTTCTTTTGAAATTTCATCAAAGAATGTGTTCTTTTTTTTATTAATTCTTTTTGCTTTTTTTTTAATACTAATTCTTTTTTAGGAATAAGTTCTTCATTTTTTGAATAGATTAGATAAGTTTTAGGGGTTTCTTTAAAAGATAATTCCTTGATTTTTTACTAATTATTATTTTTTTTTTATCACAAAGTTGGATTAGTAAGTATTTTTTCTTTTAGTAGATTCTGATATTCTTTAAAGTTTTATTTAGATAAATTTTTTACTATTAATACTTATTTTTTTAAAGAATTTTATACACATGATTTAGAATAAAATTAAATATTGTTATCTTATGATACTAACGACTGAAAATTAGTATTGACGTAAGATTAACAAAGAATTTAGTTTTAAGACATTATAATACGATTTATGGAGAGCTTCTGAAGATTTATCGATCAAAGACAAAGTATAATTTATAGATTAAGTAATTTAGAGTTTTTATTAAAGAAAAGAATTATTACAAATGTATTTGTTTACATACAAGTATTCTAGTAATTATCTTGTTTATAATAAAACTAAGTAAATTCTTTACTTAGAAGTTCTTCTCCAAAGTTCTATGTTATTGAAGTTCTAAAGCTACCCCATTTATAAGAAATAAAATAATAATAATAAAAATATAAATAAAAATAAGAAATGTAATAATTGGTCTTTCATTGTATACCTGACATATATTACATATATGGCAGATTTAATCAATCTGGCAGATCTGCCAGTTTTGGTTGATTGGATAGATTTTGAGGATCTATCAATTTTAGCTGATTGGATGGATTTTGTGACAAGGTAAAAATCATGTGATCTATAAGATAACTTTTTAGTTTATTACAATATATATAAATTAAAAGTAACAGACATATTAATTCAGAAATCAGATATCAAGAAGAGAATTGGCATAAGTAATTTTTAGGTATAAATCTTAATTAGATGAAATAATGAACCATCTTCTTTTATTGTTACATGAATACTAAAGTTCTGCAATTTGATTTGATAATTGAATATTTGATTTGAAAATTAAATCAAATACAAATTCAAATTTACAGTGACTTACAAAAGAAACGTAAGTAGAGTTACTTGCCTTTAAAAGCTTATAACTCACCAACCACGAGTGCTAAAAATATAGTTTTGTATTTGTTTTAAACCCAAAACTTAGCTAATATTCAGTAAACATTTGAAGTATGATTATTAAGACCACTTTTACGCAATTTAGTGATCTATATCAAATATTTTCTTAATAAAATTTAAGTGTAGAAACTTTTTTCAGTAGACTGACTACCTAAAAACTGATACTGAATTCTAATTCTCCTCAGTGCAGCAATTCTAACAATTTAAAATTCGTCAAAATCAGATCAGTTTTTTTTTTTTAGATGCGGTAATATAATTTTATTAATAATAAATTTAAAATCAAATAATACAAAGTAAAAAAACTAAAGTACTATCTATATGATTCAACATAAACAAAATTATTATCTAGAGACATTAAAAAAACCTATAAAAGACCAGGTCCCTCCAAACCAGCCGGTTGTCTTGTCGAGTTCAAAAACAAATATATAAACATAAATTCTATCATGACTGTCTGTTAAAAGAAAAAGTTTGAGAATATAGAAAAATTGAAAACAACTAGCTATTACTAATCTAAGAAGTGTCTAATCCCTGCCATGAATTATAGAAAGTCTGACTAAATCAATCCAATTTGTAAAAATAGGTTGGTTGGAAAAGGATGAGGAATTAATGTGTCAATTAAAAGTAAATGTAGAAGAGCAGTTGTATTTTCTTTTTTGTTTATCAGAGATGTGTAGTATTTTTTCTTTTTCAATCATTTGTTCACATCTAGGGAGCCAAATATCGTGATGAGTCCAGTTATAAAGATACATAGTAGTATTTGAAAGGATATTAAAAGTGGTTTTTTGTGAGTTTGTAATACATTGAATATGATTGAAAAAGCACGAAGGAATAATGCCTTTAATTAGATCGATGAAGGTTAAGGAATTGTTGTTAGAGATGATAGACTAAAGTTTGTTAGTATTTAGATAATGAATTAATGCAGCAAAAGGAGTAAGTTGCAATGTGATAAGTTGATGCAGTAGAAAATTTTTGGTACAGTCCATGATATCTACTATGATTGATAAGCTAGCAGAACATAGCCAAATATGATCAAATATTTAATTTTCTAAAGCACAGCGACAACATTTCTATGAACTATGGTAAGTATGTTTTTGTGTAGATTTTAAGAATTTTACTGTGGGAAGTTGTTTAGTTAAGTATTTGACTCTTCGGCTGTATTGTTTTGAATTATCAAATGTGGTTGTATTTAAGTCTTGATGTTCTTTCAAATTGGTAAAAGTATAGAGCCAGTTTATATGAAATATTTGTATTTGAAGTTTCTTTTTAAGTAGAAGAAATCAATAAAGCCTTGAGTTGTTGAAATTGTTTTCATAAAAGATCAAACTGGATTATTAATTATGAGAATCTAAAATTTAGGGAGATATTTGACATGAGGAGCATCATCGAAAATTAATTCTATTGGAGTTTCAAATAAAGCATCTTTGACAAGAGTATCGACAAATTCGTTTCATTTGATTCCTGAGTGAGCTTTGATTTTTACAAATTTCACTTGTAATAGTTTGATATCTATTAAAAAGAAAATATAAGACCAATAAATATAGTAAGGAATTTTAAAAAGGAGTGTAAAGTAGTTCAAAATGTTTTGTTTTTTGATTTTTTTGTAAGTTTGAATTGAAGAAAGATTGTCTGTATATATTATAATATTAGAACAAGAAGGAGATAAAAGTATAACTAAAAGAATAGCCATAATTTCGGCATGAGAAGAGTTGGACCAAATAGGGTAATAGCGGTTGAAAAAGAAAATTCTAAATTATGATTTTTAATAAAAACTAAAGCAAAATTAAGATTAGTAAACAAATTATCAGAATTATATATATGAGAACCATCTGTATAAAATTCTAATGTTTGAGGGTTATTTAGATGTATTAAATAAAGTTGTTATTGAAGATGTAAAAGATGTTGATAGATAGAATGATTAACGATCAATTTTTTTAGAAAATTTGTATTATGAGAAAAATTTCTAGAGAATTCTATAATCGGTTGTGAAGAGATATTAATATTGTAAAATTTGTTATGAAGAAAAAGGGATTGATCAGAAAGTGTGAACAAAGAAGCTCTAGTTAAATAAATTTCCCTATAAGAAATCGAAATAAGGAAATGATATGTTTTTTATAAGGTTTGTATACGTAATTAATGATTCTATATCAAA
>CAMKVN010003516.1:0-10294 GCA_946474995.1 Funneliformis geosporum
ATTCGATTCGATCAAATTCAAATTGATTCAAATTGATTCGATCAAATATTTGAGTTCAATTCGATTCAATTCGATTCAATTTGAAAAAATCAAATCAAACCTCCCATATTAGAAAAATAAAACATAAAAAGTAATAAGTTAAATAATCAGAAAGATATATTTATAAATAGGATTATAAATATGTTCTATTTTACAATTACAGGTTAAGGTAAATTATATCGATCTAGGATGAACATCATTTTCATCATTTTAGATCGCATAAATTTGCGATTGATCCGATCTAATCTACAGCATCTTTAAATATTTATGTAACTTGATCGACAAAATGGCACGTGCCAAAAAATTGATCGACAATTAAACACGTATGACTGCATATATATATATTATTGAAACAAAGAGCAAGAATTGATTTTTTTATATATAAATATAAAAAAATATAAGCAATTATAATAGATTGATTTATTTAATTTGATTTTGATGTAAAGGATTTTATTATATGAAATGTAAATTTTGAAAAAAGAAGTTAAATGATGATAATAATAATAATAATTTTTTTTTTTTTGAAAAGACATTGGAATATATTGAATAACTACAATTATGAATGAATGCTTATAAAGAAAAAATAATTGAAACAAATATTATATTTCTTTACTAAGATAAGGGAACAAATTATTCGCTTGACAAATAAAACGTTCCTTTTTTTTTAAAAAAAAAAAAAAAGTGTAAACTAACAAATTTATTCTTTACAATTATTATATGTAAAAAAAAAACGCGAAGTTGATTTCATGTAAAAATGGATCATCATATTGTTGAATCCATATCTGTTCCACTCCAAACCCTATTACCAGCACGATCAGCAGTGGTAATCTTTGGTTCACTTGGATCCGAATTATATTGTACTGGTTTATAATCGGCAACAGCAATTGAACTCGCAAGCGAATTCTTTCGAATCATTGTATTTTGACGTTTTCGTTCTTTTGAAGCCATCGCCTATGTTAAAGCAGAAAGAATAAGTGGTGAGGGTAGACGTTAATTTACTTTGATCTATGAGGAAACATGTTTTTAATAACTGGAGGAACATTGGTACATTACCTCCGCGTCCATTTTTGCAAAGTATTCTTCACTAATTATTCCTTCAGCAACATTTCGCCGTAATTTAGGATTCTTCTTATCTTTTAAATTCCAAATCTTACTTCGAGCTGTGTCTTTATAATGTTTATTGACGGTGAAATTGGAATCTCGGTAAATATAATGTTCGATTAGTCTCGCTTTCTCTGCTAATCGAGATTCCTCTGCTATTGGAGGAAAGAAAGGGGGGTTCGAGTTAATCAAGAATAAGGTTTCGAGTTGATAAAAACGCGAGATGTATATACCTTCATTGATTGTTTTATCATTACCCAAGAGTGCTTTGTGAAGTAAAGTGATACCTATGATTGAATGAATGAATAGAATATTTTCTTTAATGTAATTTCTTCGAAATCTTTAATTATAGAATTTTTCGATTTTAATTGATTGAATGTTATATATCACAAAAAAAAAAAAAAAATAAGAATTCTTTCAAGTATCACTTACAATTATCACGGAACCTATCACCGGTGGCTACTTGAACAGGCATGATTCGTGTGGCGTAGTTGTAACTGATTTTGATTTAGCTGAATATTTATATTAAAAAAGAAAAAACTTGGTATATCAAAAATTTTTTGGCGTAATTAAATTTTATTATTACGAAATATTGTGGAAATATAGATTCACATTAGTTATATTATTTAAAATCAATTTTAAAAAAAAACTAAAATGTTCTCAAGAAAGAGATGAAAGAAAAATTCGAGCCTTTTTATAGTGATTTTTTTTTTTTTTTGATATAATTGATAGAATTGTGTTGTTTATAGTATCATCTGGATTTACATGTGCATTATCAAAATCGTGTAACACGTATTTTTTAAGCGTGTTGTCATGAGACATAATCTAAACTATTTTTGTTACGATATCATAAACGTTTATTTCGATTCAGAATTTAAAGAATTATAGATTTATATTATAAAATCCATATAATAATTATAATGTTTCAGAGTTAATAATGATAAGCCAATTTAAACCTATTATATAAGAATTCAAAAAAAAAAAAAAAAAAAGGAAAAAAAAATTTTTTTTTTTTAGAGATGATTTTTAGCCATCTTTTTTTTGAAAAAAAAAAAATTTTTTTTTGTCTTTGTCCCGGTATCATACGGAATAAACATCATAATAAACATTTGCCTAAATTTATATTTATCAACAGTTACCTAATCTACGTGATCAAAATAAAAACCTGTTATAAACCACAAAAGTATTGATTTAAATGATTGGTCTAATCTACATGGTGTTACGCCAATTTTATGCAAACAAAGGCGTGAAAATCTGTCATGTTAGGGTCGACTGTGAGAAAAAAATTTTGAAAATATAATGTTTCTCCTGGAAAGTTCTGGTGACTACATTTGTGTCACAAGGAAATCAATATATATACAATACTAAAGGATAAAAAAAACTATTTGAAAATTTTGGTAATGAACATCGTGTTCGTTTCTTTCTTTTTCCTGAATTTATATGTCAGTTATTATTTGATGGGAATTAATGGATCTCATTACTAGAATGGCTGAAAAGGATTATGAGTCATAACTATTGTACAATAAACAACATTACGTTATCACCCCACTCATTCATTAAATTAAAAAACTATTGTAATTTGAGTAAAACTCGTTTCTAAACTTATTTTGGTAAGATCAATAATCAGATATAAAAAGTCTGGAAAAGGGGAAGAGGGGAGGAAAGGATTTTTAATAAACATTGTACTACTTTTAATTATTAAATTAAATTAAATTAAATTAAATTAAATTAGGCATCAATTTTTTCTTCTTGTTCTTTCTCAACGAAAAGCTCGGCTTCTTTTTTACCTTGTTCAACATCAACAGTGTATATTAAAAATAATGGAATGATCATCATGACGAGAAGAAACCAAAAACAATATCTTAAATCATGAGTAATATCGCCGATAAACCCTGTTACCAAAGGACCAATCCAACTTGATCCTTTATCAGTTATTTCATATAAACCGAAAAATTCATTCTCGTGTCCTTTTGGAATCATGTTTCCAAACAAAACACGACAATAACTTTGTAGGGCTCCCAACATGAATCCGAAATACACTGCAAATATATAAATCTCTATGGTATATTTAAATCCGATAGGACTCACAAATCCCAATAGTCCATAAATCGGTATTATAGAATGTAATGTTGCTAAAATTAATATCATCGTTTTTGTTGTTAATTCAAGTTTTTGTTGAATGAATAAAAAGGTATAAACCCCGACAAAAGCACTGACGGGAATGATCACCGCGGCGATTAACAATTCCGTGTTTCCGATTTTTAGTGTCTTCTTCCCAAATAGGATAGCAACCGAACCGATGGTATTAAAGCCATCGGATAATATAAACCAAGAGATTAAAAATTTTATTGTTTGAAATAATTGTCTTGTTGACCGAAGTGTTTTACCGACTCTCTTGAATGAATAAAATAAAAAGTTTTCTCCATTTGGTAATGGTGGACCTTTCCTCTTTTGTAAGCAAATTAATGGAAACGTTAAAAGTATTAACCACCATGCACCAGCTAAAGCTGTTCCCATTTGAAGACTGTAAGTAGTTCCATTCATCAAATATGATATTACTACTGCTATTATTAATAGCATAACTCCCGACGCATATCCTATCGCCATTGAATGTGATGACAACCTATTTGCTACTTCTTCCTCGATCCTTGATAAGTCTTGTATCGATATACCTGAATCTTTGGCTTCAACGACACGTGGATGAACTCGCGTAAATGTCGGAATGTACGCTAAATAAAATACAAATCCAGCTCCAAAACATACGTTACTGTTACAACATAATAAAACATCCGTTAACGAGTGTTTCTTAAATGTATGAATTTAAATGATATATATTTTTTAATTACTTACGATATGATGGTAAGCAGTCCTGCTAACCAATACAGGCTGGAATTGACCACTGATAAGAAAGCGATGACAGAGATTGCCCCCATATATGAGAACAACAAAAGTAACTTTTTTTGATTTTCTCCATGATCAGCAAGTGATCCAACTCCAATGTATACCAAACATTGAATAAATACGGATATTGATATGGTATATAAGGAAAAGCTTGCAGTATCAACGAACCCTGTTCCATATTTCGTTACACACTTGTAATCTTTTATGGTGGTATCACAAGGGGTCACGCGGTCCAATTGAAATCCTGCCTCACCTGCTAAATTTTCCAATATTATGGGTATAAAAACCGTTATAGCGACAACACTATATACTTCAGTCTAAATTAATAATGGTGTGTGAAAATGTGATTTTTTGACGTAATTTATTTGCGATATTTTTATTAAGAATTCAACTTACCGCCGCATTATACATATACCATCCTTTTAATTCTTTAGATGTTACTGGAGGTTCTTCATCTTCTTTATCATCTTTAAAATTACCATAGAAATGTTTGAAGTCACTGGTAAATGTTTTTCCTAAAGATAATTCATCGATTGCGGTTATTACTGAATTAACATCCAAAGTTGATGAATTAGGAGTACCTAGTGTTGGTGTGGGTATATCTACATTTATCATCCATGGTTTTTCAGACATTATAAGAAATTTTTTTGTTTATTTTCAATTTAATGAAAAAATTCTCTTTTAAATAATATTACAGCGAGAAAATAGAAATGGTAAATGTCCATTTCTTAACTTCAGGGTATTTATAAGCAATTTGCACATGTGGGCGAATTTTTAGTTTATGGGAAGAACAAAGTAAAAAATTTTAAACATTTATATCCTTAAAAAAATCAATCAAGTATATTACAATAAAATTGTGGATTGCTTTCCTTTTTGATATTTTATCATCCTTATTTATCCATCAAAATATTTTGGAGAATTAAACCTATTTCATATTGACCAATAAGATTAGACACACAGAATTGCTGGTTACGCAAGCAAGCATTCAATTTCCGAATAAGCGATACTGCGATTTTCATTTAAAATTAAATTAAAATCTATTATATCGAACGAAAAGTATTCTACCATCCTATCAGATTGATAAAATAACCATTCTCCTTTTTAAAATATGATTTATTTAAATTGAATGATATTTAATTAAATATACAATTAATTGTGAAACAACATTATTAAATAAAAAAAGTGAAATTTTTGATAATCGTTAAAAGATGATTATTTGTCGAAATCTGACGTAATTTTAAATAAATAATTTCCGAAATAAAAACTTTATACCATTTCCTATTTTTAATTTTCTTGTTTCGTAGTCATAAGTTCAATTCGAACAGGTTTTCGATTGAACCTTAATTCCCCTTACTTTATTACATCACTTGTAATCATTAAACAGGAAGTGAAGTAACACTTTGAAATTTATACTCGAACTTTGACTCCACTCTCTAAATATTGAAAAATGTGAAAACATTTGTAGATCAGGGTGATTGTTTAAGGGCTCAAAATTTATCAATAAAAATTGTATCATTTTCCTCTGAAAAAAAAATATCAAATCCAGGAACATTTAATTATAGAAAAGACTCTACTCTACCCCTTTGTCAAATAATTGTTAAAAATAATCCTTCTAAATCGGTAATTGGGACCAGATTTCAGAATAAAATTCAGGATTTCCGGTAAGATTATTATCTATTTTTAATAAATATTCCCAGGGATGTAGTAAGACCGGTTTTATGGTCCATATTTTAGAACTGGTTTAGAAAAACTAGATTGCATTTGATATATATACATTTTAATATTTTAATAATTTAATAATAATAAAAATATGAACAAAAACAATTATAAATATATAAATAGAAAAATAATAATTAGCATTCTATAAACATGATAAACATGATTAAACGTATTGGATCAAGTTTGCGAAGTTTGTCAAATGAGTGATATCGTCTACATATAAACGATTATTGCGCCTTCTTAATCTCGTTTTTTCTCCAGGACTCAAGACTGGTCTTAGGACCAGTTCCAAGACATGAATGACTTGTGAACAGGTCCGGTCCCAAAGAACCGATTATCTTAAAGTAAAGTGACAAACCAGTAAAAATATAAATCTTCTCTTGAACTGATGATTATATTGGATCGTTAATATCTTTATAATTTAAGGATACTGTAGAGATTTGATTATATTAAAAAGATTATTCGCGCGAAATTCATTTTATTTATTATAATATTTTCATTATTACAACTTGCATATTTCTTTTAGTATCATAGCAAGCATTTAAAAAAGCACCTTTTTTTCAGGAATTAATATCTAGGTAGAATTTAATTTTTAGACCCGAGTATTTTATCAATTAACTAATCTAATATATAAATTATATTCTTCTTCTTTAATTTTAAACAATATGTACTGATGATTCAGGTATTATAATAAAGTTAATTATTATATTGATTTGCATCATTAATTTTACAATCACTTATTAATTTTTTGTGAGATTGAGCGAAGAAAAAAATGTATTGATTCTAATTTTGGTCAAGTTATTAAATAGTTTAGTTTGATTTATTAAAACATTTGTATAATATAGAGGCAGTACTCATTTTTTATTCTATATCAAATAAATGATCAATATGTACACTTTATTTAACCTCAACTACAAATTTAACCTTTTGCTTACCACCTATATTATCTGTCTGCTTAACAATTAAGCAATATTAAAGAACGGACCATAACAATAGCTAGGATAATTTTGCTGTTGTTTTTTTCTTTAGAAGTAAACTTGGCATTTCTGAAATGTGTGTCAGGTTAGTGGCGCAGCATTTATTTGTCACCAATGTCACACCCCCTACGCTTTCACTTTTTATAAGTATTTCAGTGACTTTAAGTGACAGTATTTTTAGAGTTAGGAAAAACCTATTCGTAACATACCCCCTATATATCACATGTGTGACATTACTATATAAATGCGTTACCAACCTGACACTCATTTCAGACATGTGTAAATTTGATACTACTAACAGCTGCAAAAGAGAAGGGGTAACTTTAGTAAAAATAATGTAGTCTTTTAAATCCTCTTTCATAGTATCATTATTTATCATTATCAATAAATTTATCTTGAACAGTTTATGATTAAAGTAGAGTTTTTGGTAGCTTTATCGATCTGCATATTATTATTATTATTATTTAAGAACAAAGAGCTAAATTTCATTGATAGTAGTAATTTTAGAAATGTCAAAAAATTCAAAACCTGTATCTTTATTTTTTGATAGACCAAAACTTCTTTAACAATTTCTATATTAAAGTTAATAAGAACTGCTATTAAATTAAAAAAATCAAAGAAACTGATAACGAGTTAACAGTTTCTTTGAAAATGATAAAGCTTTATACAGAATGAACTTGTTTTTTTTGTAACACTTTTATAAGTGTTAACTTTTTTATGTAAAGAAGATAAATGAAATACAAAAAAAAACTTTTTTATATAAGGTTATTACTATTTATAAGTTACAAAATAAACTTTGAAAATTTTATTTTTCTTTGAAAAATTTTGATTATAAGAAAAGTGAAAGAATTTTTTTTATTTCAAATTAATAAATGTAATGTAATATATATCTCAGCATTATATTCATATATTTTATGACTAATATCATAAAGAAAATTATGTATTTTTATGTATAAAGATTAAATAAAGTAAATAGTTATTTAAAATAAAGTTATACATAATATTAATAATGTTACAGAATTTTTTTATATACTTATATATTAGTTATATCTATTAATTAGTAATTATTTTCCTTGTAATTAATTATCATTCCTGTAATTACTTTTGTAATTATGTCTCCTGTAAATAATTATCACTCCTATAATTAATATTTTTTAGAAAAATAGTAATTAATTATCATAATTATATATTACATATATATCTAATAAGATAATTACTATATTAAATATAATCATAAAGCTAAAAAATACTTTTCCAATTGAAATTTTATTTGAATTTGACCTAAATCAATGGATATGTGATTTTTATCTGTTTTTCTAATAATAATACAAAATCATTTTATTAGATTAAATCCATAATTTTTTTATTATTTAATAAGTAATATCAAAAAAAAGTAATGTGTCAGATTGATCAAATCAGGTTAAATAAAATAATCTTAATATTTTTAATCAATGTATATATATATATATATTAGAAATATGCTACTTTCTTTTATTATTTATTTTATATTGCTACTATTCTTTAGCATTTTTGTAATATTTTTCAAGCCTTGTTTTTAAAGCTAATCAGCTATATTTTTAAACTTACTAAAATTTAATTTTCTATTATATTTGCTTATTTATAATATCAATGGTAGTCAATTAATATTAATATACTAAGAAGAGACAAAAGTATTGTACAGTTTTGATTTAGATATTTTAGTTAATTTATCATATATAATTGAGCCATATTTTTTTTAGTAATATATTAATTAACTTATACTTAATAAAATATTTAAATAATTGTTAAAATTAAAGTATCATAAGATGTAAAATCAAACATTTAAAAACATATTACTTTTCAATTTTTCATAAATATTAAGCTTCATTATAGGATTCAATATTTAGCTTTTTGGATATTTCTTTTACAAAAGAAATTATATAATAATTGTATAATAATATCTTATAATATTTATAATTTCTGAATTACTGAATTCAATTTTTGCTGTAATAATGCTTTTTTTCTAAAAGATAAATCCTTTAATTATACTAATTATACTTCATTTGTATTAAATTAAAATTTAAAAGTATTTTTAAATTCAATTTTATAAATTGCAATATATTAATTTAAACTATAATCTAAATATTCATTTCTATAAAAAAAATAAATATATTATAAATAAAAGTAATTTATCAATTACATAGTGAATACAATATTTATATATTTACTTTGATATATGCCTATAAATATTTTTAATTTTTTTTCTAATTAAATCAATATTTTCTTTTTGAATATTGATTTGCATATATAGATAAACGGCTTTATTCTTATTTTTATTTCTTTATTAGATAATTTTATTAATCATCTCAGATAACTTGTAAGTATCTTATATTTAGGTTTTAAGTATTCTAATTTCTTTTGGTATCATCAGATCATGTTGTTCTAGGCTTATCATATATTTGCATGAAAATGGTTCTAACATATGTTGTAGTCTGTATTATGCGTCCATTGTATAGTAATTGTTACTTGATCTTATTTATTTACATCTACCTTTCTCATATTCATGTCTAAACCTTGGAGTTTGGTAATACCAGTACTCAGATTACAATTCAAATTAGTCACTTATGCATCATAGTATATGAGGTTCAATTCCTCACATGATTATTACTCAATTATAATAAAATATTTCAAATTTCTTAAATTATCTTACTGAGAAATGAAAACTTTTTAATTGATGTATAAATTATTATTACATATATATTTGGTAAATAAATAGATTGTTTTGATTGTTTTTACCATTTTGCTTTTTTTTATTTTAAAAAAAATTACTGAATTTGGATATAATATTTGGCATAGGGAGATTTTATTAAGTTATATTATATTAAATTAAAAATCTTGTACTTACTATAATGAATCTCGATTTTTGAAAGTTAAAATTCGTTATAATGTAAAATTGAATTTTAAAGTTTATTCGTTATACATAAATACAGTTGAATTTCATTATAATAGATCTTTATTTCTGGAGGTTATAATTCATTATAATGAGAAAATTCAGTAATTTCTTACTGAATTTTAACAATTTATTTATTATATAATAATAATACCAAATATTATATTCAAATTTGGTATGTGATTACAATTATAAGTTTGGTAATGTAAAACAAATAAATTTAAATAATAAATAAATAATGAATTAAAGTTACAAGATATACTTACTCTTAGCCAGATATAGATTAATCTATAACTGTTGATCCTAAACATCACGTAGAGGTGGCAAGCTTCGTTCAGGTTTTTTTTTAACAGAATTTAGAAAAAAAATTTACAAAAAAAAACCGAGTGAAAAGGAATAATGGAAAAATAAAGGAGAAACTAGTTAAAATTATGAAATTTGAAAAAAAGAATGAAATAGTTGAAAAAGGAGTGAAAATAGTTGAAAGAAGCGGATTATTGAAGTGATTGTGATTGTGCAGAATTATCAGAAAGAGAAGGAATATTATCAGGAGAAGGAGGAATTAAGGATTCTAAAAAATTTAAATTTAAATTTAGATTAAATTAATATTGATATTAAATTAATAAAT
>CAMKVN010003517.1:0-10293 GCA_946474995.1 Funneliformis geosporum
AATATGTCTGATATAATAAATAAGATAAATATAATAAATAATATATAATTAATAAATATAATAAATATAACAAATATGACAAAAATGATAAATATGATAAATATGGTAGATCGGTCAAATATGACCAATTTGTCATATTTGTTAACTAAGTCAAATAATAATTTGTAAATCAATTTTGATGATCTTTTAATAATGTTAATTTGCAGCTAACAATGCTAAGGAATTCCATAAATAGTAAATGCTTTAGCATATGCTTGATTAATTTTTTCACTTTTTCTTGTTTCTAAAGAACTGCCTGCAAAATCATCTAATAATTTTTGACCTGAAGAATTTAAGAGTTTTCTTTGTTATTGAATCCATCCTTATCAGTATTATATAAAAGTACTTTAGTGAGATATTCACAAATAACTTCATTTGGTGCTGTAGAACAATGATTAGCCAAATGATTTTTTAATTCACAAGGTTCTTCACACTCCCAATTTTTGTCACAATAACTATACTTTGCTTTGTATTTGCCTTTTACTTTCTTATCATCACATGTAAAATGACTCCACACTGATCCTAATGGTCTTCCTTCAACGTTTTTATAAGACATAAAATTTTTATTTATAAAAAAATTATTCAAAATTAAATAACAACGAATGATAAAAAAGAAATGATCATGTTTAATGATTATCAAATAAATTTATATAAAATGTCACTCTTTTATTTACTATATATAAAAAAAAATAATAAAAGTACAATTATAATAATAATACAATTATAATAAATAAAAATTTATTTCCCAATTTCGAAACCCCTCCAGAATCCTAGATTGAATAATCGAGGTAAGTATAATGTTTTTTGTTATTTAAAAAAAAAATAATAATATTTTACTTTCCACTTTTTGTGGATGCCGAAAGTCTATTCCAGAATCCTAAAATAAATCAAAAATTAGTATTTTAATTATTTTTTCTAAAATAAATTAATACTTGCACTTACCTCTCTTTGTAGGTTGGCGAAGCCTTCCGGATCCTAGAATCCTGGATTAAATGAATCAGAGGTAAGTATTGCTTTTAAAATTATTAAAAAAAAAATAATAATTTTGCTTATCTCTTTTTGTAGATACCGAAAATCCACTCCGGAATCCTGGAATAAATCAAAGGTTAGTATTTTAATTATTTTTTCTAAATAATTAAATTAAAAAAATTAATACTTGCTTTACCTCTCTTTGTAGGTTGCCGAAGTCCTTCAGATCCTGGAATCCTGGATTAAATGAATCGGGGGTAAGTATTGTTTTTAAAATATTAAAAAAAAAATTAATAATTTTACTTACCTCTCTTTGTAGGTGCCGAAGCCCTCTGGATCCTGGAATCCTGGATTAAATGAATTGGAGGTAAGTAATGTATTGTTTTTTTAGAATTATTAAAAAAAATAATAATCTTACCTCCTTTTGTAATGCCCTCAAAGCCCACTCCGGAACCGTGGAATAAATTAAAGTTTAGTATTTTATTTTATTTTTTTTTTTAAAAATAATTAAATTAAAAAAAAAATAATACTTTTTTGTAGGTTGCCGAAGCCTTCGGAACCCTGGAATCCTGGTTGAATGAGAATCGAAGGTAAGTAATATTTTTTTTCTTTTTAAAAATATTATAAAAAAAAATTAACCTTTTACTTACCTCTCTCTTTGTAATTGCCGAAGCCCATCGGAATCCTGGGATGGGATAGGTGGTTTACAACCTGGATGGGATTTTAAGTAATCTTTCATCTATACAAAATTAAATAAAATAAAGGTTTTATTTTTTCCACAAAAAACAACAAATTTCCCAAAAAAAAATTTTATTTGAATGATGAACACGGATCACCGATTGGTGACTAAGTTTAGACGTTTCGACGTTTCGACTTTCGACATTAGCCTATTATGGTTTCGTCCCGCAACTATATGACATATCAGTTGATCATTCTCTTAGTTACTATATAAAAAAAAAATACACTAATTCTCGAAAAGACTTTAGCCTATCATCTGCAAAAACTGTGAAGTATTACTTCGGCTGGATCAATGGACTTTTTTTTTTCATCCCGCGTCGGAAAATTATGGACGAAGACCTGTTGCTATAGCCGAAGTATATTTAGAAGAGGATCCTAACCAAATATTTCTCAGTTTAATGAACGGCTTCTCAAAATTCGCATTTTACATGTTTGTACACGTAAATGGTCGAGATTATGAAGATAACTCGCCTTCTAATGAATTAAAGCAACTCATTGAAACCATCTCGTCATTTATTTATGCCGAAGCCCCTGGATTGAATGAAGAATCGGAGGTAAGTATAATTTTTTTTTATTTTAAAAAATATTAAAGTAAAAAAAAAATAATAATAATATTTTACTTACCATTTTTTGTAGGATGCCGAAGCATCTTGGAATCCTGGATAAATGATGAACTGGATGGAGATTAGTATATTTTTTTTACTTTTAAAATAAAAAAAATTAATCCTTGTTACTTACCTCATTTTGTAGATGCCGAAAGTCCACTCCGGAATCCCGGAATAAATCGATCGTTAGTATTTTTATTTTTTTAAATAATTAAAATTAAAAAAATTTTAATCCTCTCTTTTTAGTGTTGTCGAAGCCCTCCGGATCCTGAAATCCTGGATTGAATGAATCGGTGGTAACGGTAATTAATAAAATATTAAAAAAAAAATTAATATTTTTACTTAACACTTATTGTAGATACCTTAAGTCCACTCTGGAATCCTGAAATAAATCGAAGGTTAGTATTTATTTTTAAAAAAATAATCAAATTAAAAATTAACCCTTTTATTTACCTCTTTTTGTAGGAAGCCTCCGGATCCGGGAATCCTGAACTGAATGATTCGGCGGTAAGTAATGTTTTTAAAAAAATAACATTTTTACTTACCTCTCTTTGTAGTTGCCGAAGCCCTTCGAAAATCCTGGGATGGGATGGGTGTATACAACCTGGATGGGTTTTCGCCAATGACGATGTTGACGCCATCAATAATATATACAAGTTTGCCATTTTCTACGAAAATGTTTTTGCTTTTCACTAAAAACAACAAATTAATAAAAAATAAAACTTTTATTCAATTCAGATCACCTGCTGAATGATAGCGTATTTAAACCCGCCGAAACTTGTCGAAGCGTTTAGTCGACGGTTTTAGTTTCGACTTTCGACATTAGTCTATATGGTTACGTCTCGCAACTATAGTTCCCAAAATTATTTGAAATTTCATACCTATCATTGGAGATTCTATATAATCATCATCCTTGATTCTTTATAATTATTATCTGCATTAATAATTTTTGGATAAAATGCTTTAAAATTGATTGAAGTAATGTGCTGTATCATAAAAGATTCATCTATAAAATATACTCTATGGTTCCTTCATTGACATTAAAAATTTCTTGTTTAGAGCTATTAGCGCTCGGATTTACATTAATCACGGTAAAAGTAAGCAAAATTTTTTGAATCTGTTATGTAGTTAAATTGGTGAAATTAGAGTGCTGAAAAGGAATTAAATATTAAAGGAAAGATTTAAAGATTTAAACATACATTATCCAAAGTACTTCCTTGCAAAATTGATAATTTCGTATTTGAGACTGTAATTATATAGTAATGCTTATAATTTTTTTTTTTAAAAAAAAATAAGTATATTTATTGAAAAGTAAATTTTTCATTGTATTTTATCTCAAAATCGCTTGTGTGCGTAAATTGTAGCTTTGAAATCTATTTTTTGAATTATCGTCAGTATAAATTTGATATAAGAGATAGTTTAATATCTAGAAAGTTCTTTCTAAAAAAAGAAATCATAATACGAACCACATTTGAATAATTGCTGTCCACCAATGAGTCTTTGTTATTTCAATAGGATTCGGCCCGTTGAATTAATATTGAAATTCTAAGATTAAACGCAATTTTTCTTCACTAACTTCACGGGTAATTTAATATCGATTTCTGTATAATGCGAATGGATAGGAACAGCTAAATGTAGAAATAAAAAAACTACATATTAGAAGTATAGAAGTATCACAATGAAGTATGATTTATATTAGTTGTATCATTTTGATTTCGATGGATTTCGACGTATTTTGATGTCTTTCGATGGCTTGCGAAAGTTTCGACAATTTCGACGGATTTCGATGGGTTGACGTTTTATGATTCTAAATTTTTAAGGTAACTGAATTTGTAAATTTAACGGGTAAACATTTTAGTTAGTATTAGTATTTTGGACCTAGATCGAACATAATTCCAGATTTAAGAAATATTTTCAAGAAAATCTCCATCCTTCCAAAAGGTTGTATTAAAATGTACCCGAAAAGAATCTTATTTTGAGGGTTTTGGGTTTACTATCCATAGAAACATTTGTCATCCTACCATCCCATCCTTCGAAAATTTTCCAACCGTAGTTTTGCCTAATAACGAAATTTTGGTAAAAGTCAAAACTAATTCCTCTCGAAACCTCAGAGAATATAGTTCTTGTTTTTCATAAAATGTCGCCAATATTTTAAAAAATAAAATTTCAAAATAACATGACAAAGTATATTTTCATTTTGAAGACATGCCATTATTTGGGGTAATATTTTATTATGTTTATGGTTACATTAATATAAAATTAATTTATTTACAACGACTTCGGATCCGAAATTTAAAAAATGGTAGCCGGAATTATTTTGCCGGTTCACATAAACAACTCTAATCCTAACCTAACCGGCAAATAAATCCGGCTACCATTTTTTTCAATGTAAAATCACCTGAATCCATATCACGTGTATAGATCCGCAAAATCCCATAATTTGAAATTTTCTCATTTTTTCTATAAATATACATTCAGTTTTGATTGATTGACACTCAACTTGATGCGATTTATTGTCGCTTATGCAGCAATTGTTTAACGTTACCTTCCTAGTCATGTATCTACCAAGACTTCTACTTGGTCCTATGAGGAGGCATTGACACTTGGGATTCGTTATCTTTTATTTTATAAATATGGGTGCACTCATGGTTTATAATGGTGAAAAGATAACTAACAATAAACAATAGGCTAGATTAATCGTCTTGTTGTTGGACGTTGGCTCACTGTCTTGTTCCTTTGGGGATACAACGCAGTGTTTGTTATCCTTAACATCGATGAGTTGCGGGTGCACTCGTAGCAAATTGTTATAAGGAAACTAACTAGTAAACAATGGATGATTCAGAATTAATAGCGGGTTGGGTGTGAAATTATGAGGGAAAAACATTAAAAATTAATAAAAAATCAATAAAATCGTTATTTTTACGTAACATTAAGTCAAGTGGTTTCACTCACTTATGTAAAACTTATTTTTTAAATAAAAATTGCATAAGACAAATAATTATATATATGTACTATATTACAGAAAAAGAGTAATAAACTTTGAAATTTATTTTTAAAATTTTATTTTCACAAATTTTTACATTTTATGATGATTTTTTTCAAGAGCAGTTCTGGAAGTTCTAGCCGGACAATTACTTTATATTCATACTATTTTGCATGTGCTGTTCTAAGCGCGTATCGCTAAAAAAGTTGTAAATGATGATACGGTCGAATACGAGAATGAAAAAATCTATTATATGGCCATCTTACTATTTTTTATTACTTTTTAGTTTTGATCGTTTTGGAAATACGCGGTATATTTTTGTTGATCGCAATATTTTTATTTTTCCGCGTTTTTGATTTTTTATTTATTTTCTTAAGGTTCCTATTTCGAGTTAGAGCATTATAAGTCTTTTTTTTGCAATTTTTTTTTTAAACCCGCGAATTAAGTAACACGAACTAGACACTAATGTCCAATCAACTTAAAAAAATAATGGGTCGACCCGACTAGGAATTGAAATCGAATTTTAATCGCGAATAATCGTTTTCATGATTTATAAGATTCGATTTTCAATTGTTTCTAATCTAATCTTTTTTAATTAATTATTATTTTTTCCTTGATAGCATCTTCTTCTTCCGCTTCTGCCCTACTTTTAAACGAAAAAATTATATAGGTTAATATTAATAAATATTTATATCAATAAAATTTAAAGGCTTACGACATCTTATTATTTTACTAAAAAAAATTATAAGATATATAATTATAAAAAAAACAAAGCTAAAGATAAAATTTAAAAGTAACTGACGCAACCTAAGAATAATAATAACAAATTTTTGAAATAACCTTATAATAAATACCCACGCTAGTAAGTGATACCTGGAGAGCTGCTCTCTCCATTTCACATTCTCTTTCAGAATATCGCGCTATATGTAATTTTCTATTCCTGCTTCTTATATCACGAAATCTTTCATACTCATTCATATGCTGGAGGTTAGCTTTCACACGCTGGAGGCTGCTGCTGCTGCTGTTGTTGCTGTTGCTGTTCAGTACTCGCTTGCATAATTTTATTATATTTTAGGAAAAAAATGGTTTTGAAAAGTCTTTTTTTTTTGCTTTAGAAAAAGATGTATGTTTGAAAATGATTATACTTATATAATATTTCTTTAATAAAATTTTATGTAATCATGAGTAGATGAATTATTAATGACAAAATCCTATGAACCAATTTGTGTCAGAATAGAGTGTTATGTATTTCAATATATCACTATTTTGGATAATTTAATTATAGTTGCTTTCGTTACATTATATGTAAACGTACTGGCTTTATTAACATTGCGTATCCATAAAGTACCTCTCTTGATTCGTTTAAGAATTAATGTCCAGCAATTGATCCAACTATTTATTCAAGTTTATCTGCACTATTAAAATTTTTTTCAATGTCTCTTAAAACTCTTAAAAGTATTAGACCACTTGACTGAACATACTGCATTTTTATACATTAGAAGTTGAGTCACGAGACAGTGTATTATTCGACTTATAATGAAAGTATAAAATGAAATAGAATTATGACATATTTAATTAGTATGTAGATCTTATATATACCATTGGCAAAATAGAAAATTATATTTTCTAAACGAAGCAAAGTATATCGATATACACACGTCGTCTGCAGCAGTTGCTCCAAAGGTTGTTCTTGTTTCTGCTATAAAATTCAACAGTTTCAAAACAAATACAACAACTGAAAAATAATAATTATTATTATTATTCTCCTATCATCAGAAAATTTTTTTCCTATTTAATAACTTCTTTGAATTCTCCATTCACATCTTTTTTTTATAATTCAATTAATGGAATCGCTTATTTTCCCTTTTCTACACTAAAATTTTTAAAACTATTTTTAAATCTGTGAATAGTTCATATAAATTGTCAATTTCTATGCTTTGTTCTATATTGTCTTTCTGCAACCGATGAAGTTACGAGTAGCAGGTACTGTAGGGATAACAGGTTCATACCTGGAGGGGTTCCCCTTGATTTTCACTTCGTTCATTCCTTTAGCATTCCTGTGCAAATTTATAATTCCTATCATTTACTGTTTTGGGGTAGTGTATTGGTGATGCAAACTCTATATTTTAAAATTCTGCTATGCAGCAGCAATATCAATAGACAGCAACAACTTCTACAGAATCAGCAAACAAGTGCAGGAACAACGACAACACAAAAATAAGACAAAAATAAGAATGGTGCAAGAACAAGATTATAGTGAATAGAGGAGGCGCATATGCAAGCTACACGAAGCGTGCTATTGCCAGGAAGTCAGAATCCAGGAAACGATTTATGTGCTATCAGTCATGTCAAATTCTGGAGCAAATTTGACAACAAATAAGACTAGAACAAGAATAAGAGATAGGCGCGAAATCGCAGCAACAACTATACCGCAGAAAATTTTTTTTTAAAAATTTCACGAGGATGAAATCATTTAAAAAATAACCTAACAAAAGGAAGGCATCGGCTGTTCGCCGCCGACTCCAAATACAGCAAAGCAATAACAAAATAATTTAATGATGGAGGCACTAATCTCTCGAGTTAATAACTTCTTTTGAGATTTTGAAGATAAAGAAAAAAAAAAAAAAACTCGGTAAATTATTTTTTAAAGCTCACCAAATAATATCTACATAAACTAACTTAAGTAAAAACGATTCATCTCCAAGTTTAGAAATTCTAAGGTCGAAAGCTGAAATGATCAATTAGTAGAGAAACTCGAGATTTGGAGTCTCGATGCCATGTGTTGAAAAGATGAGTTGTTTTGAAAAAAAAAAAAATAAAGAATTTGTCAAAATTTATTAAAATTTTATATTTCTCATAATTTTTAATATTTTACACTTTGAAAAGAAGCCGCCAACTTCTCATCCAGATGAAGATATTTAAATGCAAAGCAGAAATTATCGTAATGCAAAAGCATCTCGAGATTTTTGGAGGCTGAACGAAAAAATCAACTCAGCGAATTGCTGAACAAAGTTCTTAATAAATAAGTCCAAGGTAAATTTAATGCTTATTATAACGTTATTAAAATTATTACTGTTATTATATCATAATTATTTTACACATTCCATATGAAGGTATTGAAATATTCATGGCGGAGGCAGAAATTCTCGCATCTCGAGATTATGGAGGTTGAGTATCTTGAAGACGTAAAAGAGCAACTTGGTGATTTACTACAAAATTTTCTTGACAGACAACTTTAATGCAAACTTATGAAGACTAAAAGACAAATAACTTGCAAAGATTTTCAACGATATTTCAATGTATTGCTTCCGCAAGATGAAGATAGTTTAAGGATGAGGCAGAAATCTTCAGGTTATGACTCTTAAGGTTCTGGTGTCAATATACTACGAAACAAGAAGAAAATTCCGGATGAATTTTTTCGCAAAGTTCTTCAATACAATCTACAAGGAACTAATGTCGAACAGCAGTTAGTTATAATCGCATTTCTAATATTCTATTAGATATGATTAATTATTTATTGCATAATGTTTTATTATAAGTAGCAAAGCATTTACTAATAAATTATTTTATATAAATAATTTTCTAAATCTTATTAATTATAACAATTATAGGTTGTAATTGAAGGAGATATAGATTTAAATCAATATTGGAATGATAAAAAAATACTTCCAAATTTAGCAAATAATGCTCTGGTTACAGGTGATGTTAAAGAATTTAAATGATCGAGTACTTACGGAGATTCAATTGAAATGTTGAATTTGCGGTTATTGATGATTCGACTTGAACAGTTTCCCTGCAACGCCATTAAGCAGCTAACAATTATTACTGCAAAAAAAAAAATAACTTTTTGACTAAAAAATTAATCTACGAAAAGCTACCAAAAATAATAATTTAATGCCTGAGGCAGAAATCCTCGAGTTACAAACGACTCTGAGAGATTCTCAAAAAGAAAGACGAAAAGAAACAACTCGATAAATCATTTTTCAAATCTCACCAGAGAAAATTATTTCCTAACGTAACAACAATCTTCAGATGAAGAAGTTTTAAGGATGGGAAGCTAAATTACGAGAGCAAATCGAGATTTGGAGGCGGAACAACGAGATGTTTAGAAAAGTTCTTCATAAAGAACTACAAAGTGACTAATGCTTTTTTAGTAAGGTGTTTGCAAATTTATTTCTTTATTATATTTTTTACACTTTGAAAAGGAAACGCAGATATTGAAATTTTCATGACGAATGCAGAAATTGAGTCCGAGGTACTTGAGGAAGATTCTACTAAACTTTCTTGATAAACATCCCAAGGTAAGCTAATAATTTTGATAATGTTGTTGAATTATTGATATTCTTATAATTCAACTTTTTTTTTTGCTCTTTGAAAAGGAATCGCCCAGATGAAGATATTGAATGCTCATGGTGGCAGAATTCTCGAGTTGCAAGAACTGTGGAGACTGAATATCTTGAGGACGAATGAATGGATAACGTTGATGAAATTATAATTCTCATATATCTTTTTATTTTAAAATGAGCAGTCTCAGCTTCCACCAGATGAAATCTTTATGTAGAAGGTACAAATTTTCGATTGCTCTCAACACAAGATTTATGAGGACGAAAATATGGGCTAAGGATATAGTTGCGGGACGAAACCATAATAGGCTAATGTCGAAAGTCGAAACTAAAACCGTCGAAAGTCTAAACGTTTCGACAGGTTTCGGCGGGTTTAAATAGGCGTCGAAACGTCTAAACTTAGTCACCAATCGGTGATCCGTGTTCATCATTCAAATAAATTTTTTTTTTGGGAAATTTGTTGTTTTTGTGGAAAAAATAAAACCTTTATTTTATTTAATTTTGTATAGATGAAAGATTACTTAAAATCCCATCCAGGCTGTAAACCACCTATCCCATCCCAGGATTCCGATGGGCTTCGGCAATTACAAAGAGAGAGGTAAGTAAAAGGTTAATT
>CAMKVN010003518.1:0-10290 GCA_946474995.1 Funneliformis geosporum
TAGCAATTGATTTCAAATTTACAAAATGTTGTAACATAAGCTAAAATTAGTTACAACATACGTTGCAACATTATAAGTTGCAACATATATAGGTTAAAACTAACTGCAACGTAAGTTGCAACATTAAAAGTTGCAACATATTAATTACAGTTTCCATCTTTATTCACAACATAATCGGTTTAAGCGACTTGTAATCGATGATGAAGGAAAAAATCATCACCTATGCACACCAGAACTTTTCCAACTTTGGACGAAAAAGACCGACCAAGTTATTTTACCTCGCACTATTGGCTGAATGCTCCATTCTGTTGAATAATCGTATTGTTCGATGAAAACCTCTAATCTCATTAACAAATAAGAAGGTACATCTTGCATGGTGTTTGGAATATCAATACTGGATAAAGGACGATTGGGCAAAAATTATGTGGGGTGATAAATCGACCTTTTCTTAATTCCAACAAATCTGGTGTAATAGAGTGTGGCGAGAACCTCAAGATAAATGGAATCTTTCTTGTATTTCTATCATAGTGAAACATAGCCTAAGATGAATATTTTAGGAATGTTTTTTAAGACATGGCTTAGGACCCATTATTCTATTATATGAAACAGCAACTGAGGCATCACACATCGTTATTCTTCACAAGCACATTTTGCGAACTATGAGATGTGCATTTCCAAATGATGATGGTATATTTCAGAAGGATAATGCTCGCCCCCACAAAATGAAACTTGCGAAGAAGTTTCATAAGAAAAATGATCTACACGTTCTTCCATGGCCTGCTCAAAGTCCAGATCTCAATCCAATTGAGAATCTTTGGACCAAAGTCAAGAAAACCATTCGAAAAAGGAAAAAAATGCCTTCTAATATGACAGAACTTAAACAATATATTAAGAAGGTATAGCAAGAAATTCCCTTATATACTATCAAAAATTTGGTCAATAGTATGCCGCAATAAATTCAGGCTGTAATTAAAGCCAATAGAGGCTCGACTAATTACTAATTAATTAGTACAAAATGTAGATCAAACCCATTTAATAAATATATAAATTTTTTTTTAAGTGTAATTATAAAATTTTTTAAGTTTTATATTAAGCCAAAAAGTGTTCAAAGACTTTTGGCGGCCTTCTGTATTTGTTTGAGCAATGATCAAAAAATGTTTTATTGAAAATAATAAAAATTTCGCATACTTCAGGCTTTATATTTAACAATTTTATATGTATATTGTTATCAAATTTTTTCTTGACTAATTGTTAACTTTTATCACTTTCTACATCACGAAAATTTTGTTTCTGAAACCAAAGAAATTATATAAATAGGACTGAAAAAAGAATACCTATCCATAACATATCATAATATTAGGAATGTTAAACGGTCCTAATGAGTTATAGAAAAGTCTAATTGCTTATCTATAATAAGTAAGTAAGTCTTAATAAAAATAGTTTATAATTAATTTTTATGAATAACTTTTAAAAGAAATATGAACTTTGAAATCGACAATTTTCATGATAGCATAAATTTAATATATATTTTTAATAAATATTCAATTAATATATCACCTTTAGAAAATAAAATATACCATCAGTAAAATAAAATCTTCTCTAGAACTGGCAAATTTATTGGGACTTTTAGAACAGTTTAAGACAGTTTAACATCTCTACGTAATATGATAAAGACAGTTAGACATTATGCAATTTAAAAGGTATGCATATTTTTTTTGATTATGAATATGCAATCACAAGAAAATGATTTTCAGAGCTTTCAAATTAATGACTATTTTTTCATACAGGTTTCTGATGACTTTACTAATATGAATGCAAACAACATAAAATTTTAGCAGAGTCTTTAATGCTATTAATTTATTTCTAATACTGTATTTTATATTAATATAACTGATAATATATTTGTTATATCCAGAATATCGATGATTAGGACAAACGAAACTGGACCATGGAATGGAATAATGTGTATTTATGTTATAGTTTGCAGTAGTAATACCTTTTTTGAAAATTATAATTTTGTCAAAAGGTTTTGTCTCTTTAATATTCTTATATGAATAAATATAAAATTATTATATTTTAATGTATTTTAATTCAAAGAATTTAGATCAAGTTAAATATAATTTTGGCAATTAAGTAAAATAATTTTGTTATTAATAAAAAAACTAGTTTCATCATTTCAGTTTTGTCAATTTCATTATATTAAGAAAAGTAATTTTGTCAGGTATCACTAGTCTGTAGCATTATATTAAGAAGAACTGTTTTATGATAAAGTGTATGATAAAAAAAGGTGAGACCTAAAGTTTCACTTAGATAAAATACATTTTAAATAAATGTGTCCTATAAGAAAGTTGCTATTGAATATGCTAATTTTTAAAATAATATGTTGTTAAGCTCTCAGCTGAGAATATTAAAATTGAGGTAAGTTATGAAAAAGATGAAGTCAGAATAAAAAAAGTCTGAGCTTATTCAAAATTAAATTGTGATATTGGGAAAATTAAGTTGTTATTGACATATGACTAATATATCTAAACCTATATTGTTAGATGATAGGATGACTGATGTTTTTTTAAATTCAATAAGTAAAAAAGAATTAGTGATATTATAAGACAAATAAACAAGAAGAAGAAACTTTTATATGAGTCAGCATTCATGTTGAGATTAGAATGAATCTTCAATTTTTTCTTCTGTGTTTTTAAAAGATCACTTAATAATTTTGCAGAAACTGAAACTAATTCAAGTAATTTTACAATCATCAATCAAATTTAGTATTTGTGAATTAGAAGAAACTTAAGTATTATCAGAGGAAACAAAAATTTTCAATGATTATATAGTAACTCAAGATTTTATATAAGAAGTATCTTCAAAATTAATAGATATAAATGATATCTAAGTTATTAATAAAAAACAGAAGCTTATAATAAACATGATAATAGAAGTTAAACTTACTTATTTATTTTTAAAAGTAAGTATTGAAAGAAAGAATACTATACAGGCTAAATAATGTATATAATATACTAATTAGATGTAAAAATTTAACTAAAATATGTATACAATATACTGATTAAACATAAAAAATCTATGCAAAATTATATATACAATATATAATTAGACATATAAATTCAGTATTTTTTAAATATGAAAAAATTAATTTTAGTATCTAGTATATATATATGTTATATTATTTTTCTACATATATTTATAAGAAATCATTATTTTTAAAGAATAATATAATCTTTCAATAGAATGATGAAAAAAGAATTATTCTAATTAGATAATACAAAATCATCTTTTTGAAATACATATTTAAAATAATAATAAATTGTTTTTAATAAAAATAATTAAATTTCAGATTAATCAAATTTTTAGAATATGATACTGGAAGTCTTAACTAGATAATAAAATTGTAATACTTCAAAAATTTTAACATTAAAAAATAATATGATTTTAAAAAAAATAACTTATAATCTTATTTTCTAAGATGAAATCTATTAAATTACCAATCCGATTTTCAAAAAAATGTTTACATAAAACGTTATAAGCATTTAAACTTCGATGATTTTCATATTATTTATTTGAATTTGAAACAAACTTTGTCATGTGAATACAATTTTATTGGCTTAATATCATCATAATTTGAGCTGAAATTATGATAATTTAATGTCAGCCTGAATTATCACAGTCAATATTTTATGAGAAAAACAAGTGTTCATGAAAAAATTTTTAGATTTTCACATGTAAATGAAAATGTTTTATTTAAATAAACTGATAACTATTTTTTTAAATAGTATGTAAAACAAAAAAGCAACTGCAAATTAGCAAAATATCTAAAAAAAAAAAAGACATTACATATTTAAAGATTAAGCAAAAACTGAGATAGAAGGTGAAAAATAAATAGATAATAAGAATATTGATAAGTGGACAAAGAATAGAATTGTTGAAAACCAGATAGAGGATAAGATATATAATGATTGAATAAATAAAGATTTGAAAGAGTTTGAAAAAGTGAAAAAAAGCTTATTACTGAAGTTCTTTATTAGCATGATAAAGCTACAAGTAGTATCAGAGCAGTATATAATAGAACTTCAAGAATCACAATCTGGAGAAACAAAAAAAAGGAAATGTTAATATGTGATGTAAAAGGAATAAGGATTCTTGATACATTATTTAAAAGCATTGAAAAATTAATCAATATGCCATTACTTCAATCATTAAAATCACAATTTTCATCACTATTTTCATTTTTATCTTTTGAAGTTACATCAAATTCTTCTTTAATTTCTGAAGAGATTACAAGAAATCTACAAATATGCCTAAATGAAATAAATCAATAATACACAGTAACAAAAAATGTAAAAATGAATAAAAATGTTTTTACCTATAACTATTTACATAATCTTAGTATATGCAGATATATACAATTATTATTAGATGGTTTGGATAAAATGGATACTAGTAATCAGAATGCACAGACTGTGTGAAATAAAGGTGATTATACTGTAAGATGTATTTGAAAATTGGGAGATCATTTTATAAAAACAGGAGAGCTTCTTATTTATCATCAAGGGAAACATATGAAACTAGAAAGTTTGCTAGATGATGAGAATTTTAAAAAAGTATGTCAAGCATGGTTATGACAATAAAAACTAGAGTCACATACCCCTAGAAACCTGAAAGTATATATTGAAGGAACGGTATTTCCTAAATTAATAGGCTATATCAAGAAAGACACAATTTCTGAGAAAACTTACTGAAACTACATGTATTTATGGGAATATAAGTATGATGAAAGAAAAAGGAAGTTTATTATGATGAAAATGAGCGACTAGATGTAGTGAAATACAGAAAGGAATGATTAAAGAGAATGTTTAATATCAAAGATTAATAAAAGACTTTGATGATGATATGATAGATATAGTTTCAAAATTCTAGCTTAAGTTGGAAGAAAAAGAATTAGTTCAGGTAACACATAATGAATGCCATTTTTATGCAAATAATAGATAGCAGAGAATCTGGATGAGAGAAGTTAAGAATATCTTACGCTCAAAATACCAAGAATACTCTATTATAGTTTTTAACTTCCTTTGTTCATGTCACAGTTTGTTATGATTATCTGATAAACAAATGCAGAAAAATCTATATATTAAAAGTAAAGAGGCTTTCATTTTTTGTTCAGTACAAATAGATGGATATTGGAAATTAGAGTATATGCTGGATTAGGTAGGTCAAGAATTTATAGACCTATGATTAAAGCATGGTTAGGAAATATGTTAATAAACCTTCTTTATAAAATTAACTTATATATCAAGCTATTCTGATATTTGAGATATTACATCCTAGTTGTGTTAATGTATTTTATTTTGACTAATCTACGAACCATAATGCAATAGTAGCTAATGCACTAATTGTGATATGAATGAATTTAAATCCCAGAGGAATACAACTTAAAATGTGTAATAGTTGATATATTAATAAAAATGGAGAGAAACTTGTATATTCAATGGTATTTTCAGACAATCATAAACTAAAAGGGAAGCAAAAAGATACTAAGCAGATACTTACAAAATGTAATCTTTGACTAAAGAAGGGTATTTTTTTGATGTGTGAGCAATATTCTGAAAAATAAGATGATATTAATCCAAAAGGCTAGATTGTTATACATAAAGAATAATGTCACTACAATCAGAATTTTTTGAATAACAGTTAATATTAGATGAGGTAATAATTAACATATTTTTAAACATTACTTAAAATTTTATTGTGAGTGTAACTTTATAGAATAATATTGGGTTTTGCAAAATGGAAAACAAGATGGTTATGTAATTATAATTTTAATAACTTATTAAAGCAGGTTCCAAAAGTTTTTATTAGTATTTCTATAACAACCATTCGTAAATTTGCATACAAATTATGGAGATACATGGATGCATATAATAAAGAGTTAGAAGGTAGGATCTCTGAGTAGGCTATTAATAAATATAAGTCACATTGTCAGTTATCTAACAATATTGAAAGAATAATGAATAAGTTAGATAATATGTAAATAATAATAAGAGTTATTAATTAATACATATGTACTTTACATGCTTAATTGCTGGCTTCACATTATTGAAATCTATTATTCACAATAAAAAAAATGCATAATATTTTTTTGCATACTGTATGTATAACATATTGTGATACTAATAGGTCACAGTATGAAAATCTTAGATTTTTATTAGCTAATTTCTAAAACACGTTGTAGTTGCTATAACCCTTGTTTTACAAATGTATAGTATTTTTGAGTTTGATAAGCTTCAACATAATTTGTAACTTCTTAACCATTTCTGCCACTCGTCATCAAGAGGATTTGTATTACAAATTAATATTTAATTGCTGAAAATCTATTCCTATACATTAGGTATTAATTTATCTCATTTCTTCCTTACAATGTTATTGTATACATTTTTCTGTTGGTTATTATAATATCTTTCTTCATTAATTATTAATTCTGATTGGTTTTCTGAATATTATTTCAAATTATTTTTTTTGAATATTTCTTCTGATTATTACTTCTGTTTATTTCTTCTGATTTATTTCTTTTGAATGTTACTTCTAAATATTACTTCTGATTATTACTTCTGAATATTACTTCTGAATATTTCTTTAATTTTATTCTGATATAATTTCTCCAAATTCTTTTATAACTTTAATCCTTTCTGTTATTTCATTATCACATTTAAGTCTTTTAGTCTTTCTTTTGTTATTCCTTCTTTTATTTTTATTGTCTCTTCATTTTTATAATTTTCTTTCTAAGTTTTATTTTTTTATTATTTTACAATATTTATCTTAAAATTATAGTTTATATACAAGCGAAATAACTTTATTTATTTCTATAATTTAATTGTTTAACAATTAATTATTTCAAACAAAAGTATTTATTATTATTTAGGTTAAAAGTTTATTTATTAAAATCATTTTTTTTTATTTAGAAAATCAAACATGTTATTCTTGAGAAAATCCAAAGAGTTTATATAGTAAATTTCTATAGTAAAGGTAATGAATAAATGACTGTGTGTGATGATTAATCTAATTAATTACTATGTGACATTTAAATTTTATAAGTAACATGTGATGAATAATAACTATATGTGATGAATAATCTAATTATTACTATGTGATATTTAATATTCACTTTATTTCTATTCTTTTCTGAATTTCATTTGGTTTTATTTTCAAATTTTACTTTGTTTTCTTCTGAATTTAATCTTACTTTCATTCTTATTTTATAAGCGAACTTTCTTCTATTTTTATGAAGTCATGTATAACTTTTATGTTATATAAGATTTTATGAGATCTATTTCATCATTTCCAATCATTATACTATTTGTATAATCTTTTTGCATGTTTGTGTTACTTCTTCAATAATTATTTTTAAATATTTTCTAAGTCTTTTTATAAGACCCTCTATTCAGTTGATTAATTATCCTTTTTTTAAGTCTCCATTCAGTCTTTTAATTATTCTTTCTTCTTTAGTAACTAATTTATCTGAATTATTTCTTTTCATAAATTATTTATCTCATGTAATCTTTCTTTTTGATCTGTAGTTTATTCATATATTATATTTTTTTTTAAATAAAATAAATATTCTTTCTTTTATTATCATATGACTTTTCTATATAATTTTTGCTATATTTTGTTGATCATTTTTATCTGTATTGCTTCATCATAAATTATGAAATTGTTGACTCTATAACATGATTCAGGTCATTTCAGAAAATTTGAAACATAATCATGTGATTGTTGAATTAAAACTTCCAGCATCATATAAAACTGATATACTTTTAGATTATTTAGAAAAAAATTTTTTTTTTTTTTTTTTTTTATTTATTTTTTTATTTTTAAAAAATTTTTATTTTAGAATTAAGATAAATCATTTAAAAAAGATTTTAAATAAATATTTTTACCATTTTTTTTAAAAATTTAAGATAAAATAATTTTTTGAATAAAAATTTACTATTTTTTCTTCTTTTTTATTATTTTTTTTAGAAAAATTCTTATTTTAGAAATTAAGCAAATAAATCAAAAGTAATTTTTAAAATGTTCTTAAATAATTTTTCTTATTTTTTTAGGAAAATTATTTTTCAAAATTAAAATAAATCTTTTAAAAATAAATTTAAATAGTTTTTAATCTCTTTTTCTTTATTTTTTTATTTCTTTAGAAATACATTAAGGTAAACCAGTTAAAGATGTATTTTAATGATTTTTTTTATTTTATCTTTTTGTTTAAAAATCCATTTTTTTATTTTTTAGAAATATACTAAAATAAAACTAGTGATATCTAACAAAATTACTTTTCTTAATATGAAGAAATTGACAAAACTAAAATGATGAAACTAGTTTTTATTAATGATAAAATTATTTTACTTAATTGTTGAAATTATATTTAACTTAATCTAAATTTCTTAAATTAAAATACATTAAATATTAATAATAATTTTTTATTAAGTGATATCTATATTAGACAAATTTAGTTAAAACAAATATACTGATTTTTTAGCAATAATCATCAGAAATTAGATTAGTCTTGTAGTAATAATATTTGAGTAAGAGTAACGCATTGATAATACTAGTAAATTTATGTCATTAGAAATAGCCAAATTTTCGAAAATGTATGTTTTTCCAGTTTTCCAAGATAATTCTATATTAATGTTACCTTCATTAGGCAATGGTCTTATATACTTCTCCTTATATATTTTAACAAACTTTTAGAACTTTAAAAATATAACAAATTGAATTATTTCAACTAGTTATTCAAATAATAATATTCTTTTATTATAAAAATATTAATTTTTGAATTTTATATAAAATCTATCTGAAAATTATATTTGTAACTAAGGTTGCTTGTCTAAACTCATTTTGGATTTGACAAAATGGTTAAACCTTTAGTTTCACTAAATTTTTACTAAGTGTTTGATATAGTTTCGCCATTTTTATAAGCTTTGATATAGTTTTACCTTTTTTCAAATTTCACAAATTTTTTAATAAGATTTTAATATAATTTAACCAAGTTTTACTTTTACCATTTAGACATCTGTTTAAACTCTTGATTTCGTATAGCAACCTTATTTGTAACCTAAAAAATTCTTTTTCTCTTATAAAGTTACATATATTTTTATTATCAAAACTATATATTAGTCCATACTTTTAAAAGAATCTTAAAAAAAAATACTTTAATTCTAAGATGAAACTTATATATATTGAAAAAGAAAGATTAAAATTTTTTTGTTAATTTTAATTATTATTTTTTCTTTTATTACTTTATTTTTCCTTCTTTTTCCTCCTTTTTTTTATTTTCATTATTTAATATTTTATTATCTAATAAACTATTATTAATATTATCATTTCTTTTTAATCTTTTTATATAGGAACTTATATTAAAGAAAATATATCTTTTATAAAATTCTAAATAATAATTATACTTATTATTTTGTTTTGCAAAACATTTGTAATAAAAACCATATTTGCATATCAATATTAC
Source organism: Funneliformis geosporum (assembly GCA_946474995.1). Lineage (NCBI taxonomy): Eukaryota > Fungi > Glomeromycota > Glomeromycetes > Glomerales > Glomeraceae > Funneliformis > Funneliformis geosporum. Next base: position 9,518 of record CAMKVN010003518.1, read on the forward strand.
AATTTCTTTTTTATTTAAATTAGGAATGGTAACAGTCAGTTATGATCAATTCATGGTCGATCAATGGTCTGTCAAAGGCCTTTGATCGACCTGATCAGTTTTGCTAACCAGCTCATTTAATAATAATATAATTTAAAGATAATTTTAATCTATGCTTTAAATAATACTAACATGGCATTTGTTAAAACTTACTATTTTACTTACTTTACTTATTTCTTTTAAGTTAACTTAATATGCATATTAAGTTTACTTTCATAATTTTAGTGATGCAGCTTATTGCAATCTTTTTTTTAAAAATAAATTAAAAATTTTTATTTATAAAAAATAACATCACTTAAAGCAAAAATTCTTGAATTACTAATTAAAAAATGTTGGTCAACTGGTTAATCAAAATTAGTCAGTTAACCGGTTGGTCAGAAATCGTTGACTGACTGATATCGGTCACGATTATGACCAGTCATGATCGGTCATAACTGTAGCCATTAGCATCCCTAATCTAAACATTTAAATTATTGATTATTAGGGTTCCTCAAAATCGAATCAAATCAAATATTTAAGCAATTTAAATTTGATTTGATTTTTTCAAATTAAATTGAATTGATCAAATCAAATCAAATCAAATCAAATCAAATCGATCAAATCAAATCAAATTGAATATAATTTTTTTTTTAATTTTTACAATGATATATTAATAAAAAGTTATTCTAAAGTTTTAATTAAAAAAATTATTAGTAATTGCACTAAAAAATTTCAAAAATAGCTTTTACAAAGTA
>CAMKVN010003519.1:0-10290 GCA_946474995.1 Funneliformis geosporum
AATTTTCATATTCAAACTTAACTATCGTAATGAAAAAAAATTGATCTAAAAATTTCTTTGATTTGATTGGTCAATTCAGTTAATTAACCTAATTAACCAAAATGGTTAATAAAATTTTTTTTTTTTTGGACAAATGAAAATTATTTAGAAAAATACATAAATAATTTATAAAATATAAGTCAAAGAATTTTCAAAGCACTTGCATAGGAGAAAAATATTCAGACCCATAATGTTCTAACATAAAGTGAAATTATTTACTTTATTTCAATGTTAATAATGTTAATAAGAAAAAAACAGACTTATAAAAAATATCCTTCAATGTAAAATTTGCTTAAAAACTCAAACATTTTTTTTATTAATAAGTAATGCAATATGATGATCATCAATTACATTTGCATAAAGAATAATTTTCTTTGTTTATAATCCATAAACATCAAAAAACTGCTATTAACAGTATTATTACAGAGTTTTAAGATAAGAAGAAGGTATTGTGTTTATTGTTTTACTAATTTAATTAATAATAATCAGAACTCCTAATCTAATACAACATAGATATGCAACATAAATATCATATTGCTTACAACATCAGTGTTCTATACGATTAGGTATATTTATTAATTATATCTTTCAGAGTTATTATAATAAAAATATGTAAAGGAAAATAATAATGATATTTTTATGTTTAGGAGATTATCAAACTTATCAAACTTTTCAAGAATTAAATGAGTTTATTATAGCTAATATGAATTATATTAATTGTTGTAACTAAAGATGATACAGTAATTAAAAGTTGCAACTCGATAAGTTGTAACTTAAGTTGCAACTTTATTGCAACTCCTTGTAAATTTATTTTAATATAAAAATTTATAAATAGTTGCAATTAGTTAAAAATTTTAAAAATAATTATGGAAATTATCTTTAGTTGTAACGATTATTGTATAAATTGTTATGATAAATGTTTTTTTATTAAAGAAAAATTCTGCTATTTATATATGTGAAATTTTAACAGAACATTTTTATCTAGGAAACTAATTTGACTAGTGAACTAATTTGGTCAGAGGCCATTGAACAATATTTATGATTGGTAAAAGTCCTAATTAGTCCTAATTAGTCCTAATTAATTTTAAAAAAATTATTAGTTTTAAAGATTAAATTTTTTTAAATATTATTATTATATTTAATTTTTTAATTAAAATTAAAGTTTAAATTTTTTTTAAAATTTAAAATATCTTTAAAATTTTAGATCTAAGACCTAGGTCTTAGGACCAGATCCTAAATTAAGTATATTTATTATTTTTTAAAGAATTGATTTATTTTAATTATTTTAAATCAATAAAATAATTGATATATAATAATTAATAAAATGATTAATTTATTATTAAAAAATTTAATTAATAGTATATAAATTAAAATTATCTTTAAATTCTTTAAGACTAATTGGGATTATTAGGATTTTTACCAACCCTAATAATATTAGCCCAAATGATCTTTATTGTGCTAACTCAATAATTGCTAGTCGAATTCTTATACATGTAAAATAAAATAATAAATGCTAAGAAAAAAATAATACTAAAAAATAATAATAATAAAATAACACTAATAAAAATAATATTAAAAAAAATAATAATAAAATAACAATAATAATAAAAAAATTATAAGTGTTAATTATGCTAATAAAATAACAAGAATAGCCATCTTAAATATTCTACATTGCTTATTTTTCCTTTTTTGTATATTATTAATGTAACAATTAAAGATGTTACAGTAATTGATTTTAAATTTACAAAATGTTGCAACATAAGCTAAAATTAGTTGCAACATATATAGGTAAAACTAATTGCAACGTAAGTTGCAACATTAAAAGTTGCAACATATTAATTACAGTTCCCATCTTTAGTAACAATACTCTGTAATAAAAAATAAATCAATATGTAATAATAAAATTATTTTCCTTTTAAAGATTTCTGCTTACCACTTCTGAAGGCTTACCTTAATATATTCCTAAAAAAGAGTGAAGAAAAAATAAAGAAAACAGTTAGAAGACCACTAAAATATCACCTCTGAAAGGCTTACCTTAATGTATTCCTAAAAAAAAAGGGAGTAAACAGTTAAAAAACCATCAAAATACTACTTTTGAAGGCTTACCTTAATGTATTCCTAAAAAAATGTGAAGAAAAAATAAAGAAAACAGTTAGAAAACCACTAAAATACTACCTCTGAAAGGCTTACCTTAATGTATTCCTAAAAAAAGTAAAGAAAAAATAAAGAAAACAAAACAGTTAAAAAAATATTAAAATATCATCTCCGAAAGGTTTATCTTAATGTATTCCTAAAAAATAAGTGAAAAAAATAAAGAAAATAGTTAGAAAACCCACAAAAATACCACTTCCAAAGGCTTACCTTAATGTATTCCTAAAAAAAAGTAAAGAAAAAAATAAAGAAAACAGTTAGAAAACCCACTAAAATATCACCTCCAAAGGCTTACCTTAATGTATTCCTAAAGAAAGTAAAGAAAAATAAAGAAAAAAGGTTAAAAACCATTCAAAAGTACCTTCTGAAAGGCTTACCTTAGTTTTGAAAAGAAAAATTTTCTAAAAAAAAACAAGAAAAAAGAGTTTAAAACCATTTAAAAGTTACTTCTGACTTGCTTATCTTAATTTCCAAATAAGAATTTCCTAAAAAACAAGAACAAAGAAAGGAAAATGTTATATAAGTCACTTCTGATTCGCTTACCTTAATTCCAAAATAAAAAATTTCCTAAAAAAACAAGAAAAAAAAAGGAAATGATTAAATTTCCGCTCAAAAATCACCTTACAGGAAAAAAAAAAGGAAGAAATAAATTTTTTCAGAATATTCTGAAAGTTTATCAGTTTTATATTGTAAACTGAACTAAAAGTTCAAAATTTAGATATTATTTTTTACTTATCATAAATGCTACAAATGGATAATTTTGCATTATCTGATTGATCTGATTGCAAATTCAATGATATAAAAATTGTTCGAAAGGAACAATAATTCGATTATTCCTTAAAAATGATAAAATGTTATTCTAAAGAAACAAATATGTATTGTTTCAATAGAATGATAACAAATCATTGTTCTTTCAGAACGATAAGAAATCATTCAAAAGGATGATAAAAAAATATTCTTTCAGAACAATGAAGTATTATTCCTTAAGAATGATAAAAAATCATTGTTCTTTTAGAATAATGATGTATTGTTTCTTAAAAATAATGAAAAAATCGTTCTTTCAGAATGATAATTGAATCATTTTTCAGAATGATAATTGAATCATTTTTCAGAATGATAATACATCGTTCCTTTGGAGACGATATTTTGTTCCTTTAGGAGAAGGCCAGAAATGATGTCATTTAAAATTTTAAGATCTTGACTCCCTTTTAGTGTCATCATTTCCATTTAAGGAAATCAAATAATCACATGATCAAAATTGACAAAATCTGATTTAATAGTTAATTTTTATTATATTATAATAGCATATTATATAAAAATGATTAAAAAGTTTAAATAAATGATTAAATTTAAAATTTTAACTATTATGAAGCTTTAGTGTGAAAAAAAAAATTAAAACTTAAGATTGTTCCTAATTTATTCAAAAAATTAAAAAAAATTACATAGTGTTAAATTTTAAATGTGAGATGATCTTGTTGCCATAGTTTCGCTTTTGAATACTGCTGTTGTGTTTTCCTTTCTTTTCCTTTACCCTTCTTTACAATTTTTTCCTGTTGGAATAATAAATCTTGTGAATTATCATTTATTATAACATTTTCTTTTGTATGAGCTTTTTTTATATGTTCTATACCAAATTCATCATTTTGTAATTCAGATTCTTCAATCCTGACATTTGTTACGCTCCCATTTGAATAGAATACTTTAATATGCTGCTTTAAAAATATTTTTGTTGAAAAATATTTATGGCATTTTTGGCATACAAAACTATCGTATGAATCCAGGGTAATATTAGGACAATGTTCATCATAGCCTGGTAACTTTTTATTAAAATTCTAAAGTATAAACTAGATTCAAAAAAATGACCATTAAGGCCTTGTACAATAGGTGGTAAAAAACCATTATTTGTGGATAAAAGATCATAGATTTCGGACGCACATAGTTGTTTGCAACAATTCCAATCGTTACACTTTCTTAAACAAAAAAGTGCTTGCAAATTTGACTGTGTCTGTCAATCCAATCCCATAATTCTTCATTTATATCTAAAAAATCTGATTGATCATGCTTCTCAACGTATGTTGTAATAACTGGATAACCTTAATATTGTTATGATCCCAACGTTCACAAAATCGCTCGCTCACATGTCTGAAATTATGACGTCTAATATTCTCATCCATAACAGTAACTTTTCCATTAATACTTCCAAAGTGGTTACCATATGTAAATGCATTTAATTCGATACTTGCTAACTTCTAGAAAGTGATGATATACTCCACTCAACTGGATTATATGCGGATTACCCTAGAGCATGTGTTCAAATTGTGAGGTAGTCTAAGTTAATTTTTTTAAAAAGCAATAAGTATTTTAATGAACCGGGGATTCTCATCTGGCTCGCCATCCGTTAATAAGTATCAAAATGGTTTTACAGAGCCTTCTTGATATGTAAATTCATGAAAGGATACTTCCTTTATAATTGACATTTGGTCTAACATTTATGTCCTGCATGATGTGTCCAAAAAAGGTTCAGGACGAATAAATATTCTTATTTTACCAGAACGCAATAAACTATTCGTATTAAAAGGGTCAATCATTAGATATACGGATGGTATCAATTTATATTTCACAGCTTTTGGAAAATCGTGGTCTGAAACTGATACTAGTTCGTTTGTTGTTTGTATGGTTTTAAAAGTTCTTCCAACTGCAGCTACACCAAAAAGAACCTCAAACCCAAAATTAAAAAATAGAAGCTTATATTGAAGAAAAGATTGCAAATAAATAAACAAATACCTTGGTTTTATCATTTTGCGAGATCAATACAACTTCTTTAGAAAAAGCTAACGCGAATGATTTTATACCCTTAATTGAAGCTAAACAATAATGTTTATCAATGTGACTGGACATCTCATTTCTTTCAACAGATACCAAACTGATTTGTGTGAAATGATGATGTGGTTGTACTTCTCTCATTTCTGGGTATCTAGGTTATATATAATTCTGCACGGTAGACTTTGCCATATAAACACTATATTTCTCTTCCATCTCTTCATGAAGGTGTTTGACGGTTCGAACTTTAATTGTTTCCTTTCGTCTTTTATAATCTGCAGCTTCAAATTCGATACTACTATGCATTTTATCCAAAAGTTTAGGATCATTTATCAAGAATGATGGCTGATCTGATGCATCATACATTTCGACAATATTCTCTTTATCCAATTTTTCTCATTTTTTATTTCAAGCTCATTATTGAGCTTTTGTGTTACCCTTCAACTTCTTAAGTTTTCTTTCTTCTAACGCAACTGTTTTCTCAAGTTTTTTAATTTTTGATATGAATTGTGAACGAAGTTCAAATAATGTGGCTGCTTTTAATAACTTAATGTATTCACATAAATCAGCCTTATTCTTTTGAAGATTAGTACATAATTGCTTTTGTATTATTGCATTTGATGAAAGGTTATTAAAAAGTATGGGTTCTGAGGATTCTGGGGGTCTGAGGGTTCTGAAGTTCTAAAAGTTCTGAAGGTTCTGAAGGTTCTGAAGATTCTGGAGGTTATGAAGGATGCTTTGAAGAGTTTTTTATGGATTTATGTTGTGAAAAAAAAGTTGAAAAACGAGATTAAATAGATGTTTGTAGAAATTCAAAAATATAATTTTAAATAAAATCTTTGTTTCTCATTTTCATTTCTTGCCAGCTACTCTGAACTCATTCTTGAAACACTTTCTTGTTCAGCTTTTCATTATGGGTATTTACTATTTCGCAAAATGTAAAGGCATTCATATACTGTTCATAAAGATTTCTAGGCTTTTGAATAATGTAATTTTTAAAATACTTTGGTTCCTTAAAATATGCTTGTTTTATTGTAAAAATCTAACGAAAGAAAAAAAACAATCGCATAATTATCAAAAATTGCATTCACGTAAATTTTTTTTTTAATTCTTTCTCTTGGAAAAAAATCCATTTAAGACCCTCTCTTATCAAACTATCATAGAACGCATGTATTTGTATCAAAAATATACTATTTTAACCCTTAAAATTTCGATATATACCACTATTTTAACGCTGATTTATCTAAAATGGTAAATTTTGTATCACGTCTTTTTATTGTAAGACTTCTCCAAAAATGGTAAATTTTATTGTGTTTTGTTAGAATCCCCAAAAATGGAAAATCAATTTTTGTGTAATATCATTATCTATCATCTTTTTGGAAACAATATTTCGTTCTTTTAGGAAGAATTTCTATCATCTCTTTAAAAATAATATTTCATTCCTTTTGAAATGATTTTTATCGTCTCTTTTGGGATGATTATATTGTTCCTTTTGAGCTGAATGTATTGTTCCTTTGGGAACAATATTTTATTTCTTTAGGGACAATTTCTATTATCTCTTTTGGGATAATTGTATTGTTTCTTTTGAGACAATTTCTATCGTCTTTTTGGAAATAATATTTCATTTCTTTTGAGATGATTTTTATTGTCTCTTTTAGAACGATTGTATCGTTTCTTTGGAGATAAATGTATTATTCCTTTGAGACAATTGTATTATTCCTTTGGGAACAAATGTATTGTTTTTTTGAAACAAATGTATCATCTCTTCAAAACAATTACTTTTAGAATATTTTTATAATTTTCGCAAAAATCAGCTCAGCAGATTTTGACCAGTAAGATATAGTTGATTTGTTGTCAAATCTTGAGTCTAACTGAAATTTTGCTGAATATTATAACTGAAAAGTCTTAATGCCGAAATAATGAAAAATTATATGTGATGTAATAAATAACTATTGATTTTTGTAACTTAAGCGAAATTTTACCAAATCATATGACTGAATCGACTGAATATTAACCAAATGGTATTAGTATCAAATGAAATGATTTCAACTAGTATCTTGGATGGATTTTTAGATAGGCACTGACTTTTTCTTTTTCTTTTTTTTATGATTATAGTAGTCATTAAATATGTATTTAGTGAGTCTGTTGGAGGGAAATGATGATGATAGGTCAATTCAAACGGATTTGTAATATAACTACAAGGGATAGTTAGTACTTTTAGATTAGTTTTTTGTTTTTACTTTTGTACTTACTTTTTATAAAACTAAATAAAGTTATTGGCATTACCACATTGAAAAAAAAATGATTTTAACAAGAACTGGCAACTTTATCTTAGTTGATAACAACTAAGATTTTATTGTAAGTTAAACTGCAATAGATTCTAGTTCAGCCTCTAGTCAAGGCAGATTATAGTATTAATTTACTATAGGATTACCAGTTTAATTTTGAAAATAAATTTCATAAGATATATACAAACCATGTACATTAAAGATCACAAATTTGTAGAATAAGATGATCATTTAATAGTTGTTTACATGAAATTGCTTTATTTATATACCACTCTAATAACAGGTAATGGTAATAAGTAACTAGAAGCACAGTAAACTGATTGAGTTTGGAACCTATGTCAAGAAGCTGGTCTGTAATAAACAAGTGTCACATAATCTGCAAAGGGTACTTATAAGAGTAAAATCAATAGTAGACATTATATAACTTTGATTAAATGGGAACTTTGCATAGAAAGGGAGGAAACTCTAAAAAAATTTTTTTTTGAATTAATATTAAATCTGAACTTATTTTACAAAAAATATCATAAATAGCTTAGAAAGTAAGAATTTAATTTTTTTAGAGTTTCCTCCCTTTATATTGCAAAGCTCTCAAATAATAGTCGCAGATTATAGTAGTTGATATTGCATGTCTTTAACATTGTGATGCTTATATCACAATTAGAGTTTGAAGACTTGAGTTCAATTCTTGTGGTGGTTTAATATATGGCAAGGTAACTATGATGTAGGCTATCATCTTAGATTATTCTTGACTCTCTTTTCAATAATTATAATGAATGTGAATGATGATAGTTACTAAAGTACTCTACTATGAGGTTTAGTGATTTGGCAGTCTATTTAGTAATGACACATATTTACTTAAGTTTAACACAAATACACTGGATTGCAATATACAAAAGAGGGATTATAGTAGTAATTATATATTATAAGTTGTATCATTCTATTGAAGGTATGCAGCTAAACTTTACTATCAGCACTAAAAGCATGATCTATGCTGCATCGATCAAATATAACCAATTATATGATTCGAATCAATTGGCTGATCTAACCAATATAACAAATTAGACAAATTTGACAAATATGACAAATTGGTCATATTTGACTGATCTACTAGATCTATTATATTTATTATATATATTATATTTGTTAGTTTAGATAGATTAGTTATATTATTATATTTATTATATTTATCATATTTTATTTACTATTATTTTACTTTATATAAATACTTTGTATCTTTGACCTACTAAATGGTTGAGTCACTACAATTCTCTAAATAAATCAATACTTTATCTTTAAAACTTATATCTGCTTATTAAACAATTTATTCTTCTTTAAATCTATATCAATAAAGATGACCTGACTCTTCAATTTAATTATACATATTTATTTCTTGCATAGATTAGATGCACTTAAACTTCCTGCTAGCAAATAATCTTTATTAATTTAATAACAAACAGTTAAAGCTTAATAGCGCGTGCCTAGTAAAAGTATCAAAAAAAATAATTTTGATCATTTTAATTATTTTGGATATCTAAAATGATCCATTTTGACTTCATGTATAATTATAATATCTTAAGTAAAGAGTTTGTTGATAAGGTGTTATTCAAAATAGATGAAAAAGCTGATTTTTAATACAATGATAATATATAAACCATATAGGATCACTTTCCTTCATTTTTTGCAACTTTTTAAGAAAATTTAAAGCATCATTTTTAGAATTTTGTTCAGAGTCTATATTATCCTTTCAAAACTATTGAACAGCATTAACCAAATCTCTATCCAAAAAATATGATCTTTAAATTTACCTTGAAAAAGTTGTTTCAATGTATGTTAATTAATCTCATGAATTGTATCCACATAAATTTTGATTTTATTTATTATAATTTAAGGTAACTGTTTATAAATATTGGAAAATTGAATCATTTTAGGATTAAGTGAATGACTATAATGTGTAAGATTCATCTTAGTAATAGATGAATCTTGTGATTTAAGTGGCCAGTATATATTAACAAAATAAGTACATTCTGATTTGATTGATTCTCTTTTATGCTGCTTTATTAGATCAGCAGCTGTTTTTTTGATTTAAATTTTTTTACATATCTACATTCAAAAATATATTTATATACCTTTCTATTTTTATCCAAATACAGTCAAACTTCTATATAACAATACAAATGTTTTGAGAAAAAAATATCAGTATATTAAGTTATTAGTATATTATGTAATGATATTTATATATTATATTGATCAATATTGGTATATAATAATAAGCCAATCAGATTTCAATAATAAATATCTTAAGAAAAAGGTTAATTTTAAAGCAATATTATATAAGAAATCAATTATTAATTTTAAATTTTATTATATTATATTATCCACAATTTTATTCTTTTTCTAATGAATATTTAAACAAAGCAATTGAATAAAAAATTAAGTGACTTTTATTAGAGATAAAAGTGTCTTCGAGGTTTATGAAATGCACGTAAAAAAAATACTTATATTTTACCACAACGCCCTGACCACCATCTCTATAAACTTTGCTTTATTATATAGTTTTTTATTTTGTTTGCATAAACGTTCTTTTTGTTTTAATTTCAAAAATGATTCAAACATGTGATCTCATACAAATAACACATATGTGTATGTTTGTAATCATGATTGAATCATAATCATGTAATATATAAATATATAAATGTTATTATTTTTTTCTTTATGATATTTTTTATACTAAAAAGAAATTTTTTTTGTAAAATTTATATAAACTTTATAAATCATGTAATATTACATATCATTATAAATAGATTTTATATCATTATATGTGAATATCGTTATTAAGGTTTTACAATTCGATTTGATATTTAAATATTCAATTTGAAAATCAAATCAAATACAAATTTAAATTAATAATTGATTCAATTCGATCAAATTCAAATTAAAGAAATTTTATTTGATCAAATACAAATTAATCTTTAAATATTTGATTTGATTTGCA
>CAMKVN010003520.1:0-10287 GCA_946474995.1 Funneliformis geosporum
AGATATATAAGATATATAAGAAATTATAGATCGCTAAGATCGCTAAGAAATTAGAGAAATCATAGAAAGTTGAGATCCATGATCGATGGGATCATCATTTACTAATTGTAATTAGCGCAGTATTAATGTGTTATAACTAGACTATCACTAACAACGTGGCTAGTACAATCAATATATGTTAATTCTAGTAGATCTGTAGATATTGACACAAGATGAAAGATATATGTCAAAATGACCATTTTTGACATCAGGGATCAATTAATTGGCATTTCCGTTATTCAAGTCACAGGTTCTAGAAAAAGCTTATAATATAAAAAATTTTCATTTCGCTCTTGATTAATGATAGAATTTGAACAACTTAGTTTTAGATAGTACTTTCTCTTTGGGCCTATTACAGATCGCCGGCAGAATGCATTTATTTGTATTTTTTTATCCTTTATAATAAAACTATTCTTTTATCTACATACTATTTTCGTTACATTGTTATTGTCTATACTAAACTATAACACTATACTATTTATCGAATACCCTATAGGATCATGCTGAGATTATTTGACTTATGTTTTTTTAATAATAGACTTTACTTTGCATTAATCGTACAATATTGAACATTAGTAGCTTATTTGCGTTCAATATTGAAATCAATAGCTAATTATCGTATAATAATTTATTTTCTATCTTAATTTTATATTAGCCTTTTAAAATTACATTATTTAATATAATATACTAATGAGCTAATATTTATCGTAACTTTAAAGATTTATCATTAGTATTGATTATTGCAATTATTTATGTGAAATTTGTAATACTTAACTCATTTCTAAGTAAAGAAAAATTCATAATAACTAAAAAATATTTAAATAAAAAAAATTTCAAAAAGTATAAGGAATTGCATTTTCAAAAGTTGAGAATTGATCACTTGAATAAGCAAAACATCATTTATATTGGATAATTATTAATAGCTTCAATCACTCTTTATATTAAAATATGCTGCAGAAGAATATTTTAAACCAAATTTGCTTGGATAATGAAAGTATATATTTTGTAGTAAAAATTAGTACTTAAAATACATTTTTAAATAAATCCTATTATTTTTTTCACACAGAATTTGTTTGATAATAACCTTAGAATAAAGAAATTGATGAAAATAATAAAAGTAGTTCAAGTTGAAATTGACTTAAAAAAAAGATGGCTGTACATACAATAAAATATTGAACCAAAATTTGATATGGTTAGTCCTATGCTTGCTGTGGTTTGCCTCCCTTAAATATGGTGAGACAAAATCATGAAATAATTGTATACTCTTCAAAGAGAAAGTTTACTTGTAGATTTGCTGAACTAACTAACAAGATACCAACTAGAAATAAAACTTAGAGCTTAAAGCATGATCTGTTTTAACCATATGATAATATGGATATTGTATGATACAATACATTATTTATATTAGTTAATGTTACTTCGTGATATTAACCAATGTAAATAATTACAGTACAATATCTATAAACTATAAATTACCTTTTTTTAAGGTGTTATAACTTTGACTGTTTACCTTTTACTTAAACCTAGCTACTGAAGTATACCAGATATCATTAATAGAGACGTGCTGGCCTAACAGTCTCAGGTAATTCCCTATAATTTCAAGTTATCTAACATGTTGAGTGCATCTTCCTCGATATGCTTATCTATAATATAACATTCTAACTGACAACTTAAACGGCTTGTTGTAATCTGAATTAGATACTATACATCAAAGGTACTGACAAATTTGGATAAAAAAATCATCTTAACCATAGTAAACGTATTCACTATTCTGATTAATAATCTAATGAACTATAGTCAGGATCTAATTTCTTAGTTTGGCTTAATTATAACTATATAAAAGCTGCAGGATTCATGGGATAGTTCCACAGGATTTACCTAAACAGTGATCTCCAATTATGCTTATAGACCACATTAATCAGAAAATTTTAATACCTAGACATCAAATAACTCAGGAATTAAACCTGACCTTTAACCTTAGTGATAGCTTGATTAAATAGTATTGCGATCATGCAATGAAGTTATTATCATTGCTGATCTAATCTACTAAATTCTGATCAATCACTTCCTTAATTTATATACATTTGTATACTGAAATAATAGTTTTTACTGGATGAGACATAAGATAATATTCATTATGGACCATTCAGCGAAGGCCAAGTTTCTGTCGATTTAAGACTTTATTTGCATCTACATATTCTAATATCATGTAGTATTTAAGCATGATCAATATTGATCAAAAGATCAATCAACTAGATTTGTATGCATGTTGGTATATACGCCTATCATTCAGTTTAGTTACATATGAAATTCTTATAAAATCATCTAGTTTTATATATCAGCTAATACCCTATTGCTATATAATGAAACTTTAGCTTATAAGAGACTTGTAATTTACTACTAAACCAGGAACACCAATTCATTATAAACTATAAATTACCTCTCTTACGCAAATAAAGATAATAAAATCATTAATTTCAAAAGTCATGGGACTGCAGATTATATATGCAAATAAAATATGGTTAGATATAATTTTTTTTGTTTGAAAAGATTAATATATTGTTAAATAAACTTACAAATAAATAAACTAAGTATTAATAATATAAAAATGATTAATTTCAGTTTGAAATTACAACAAAATCCTTTATTTTTTTTTAATTTATCAATTATGTCAATTTATTCAAATAAAAATATTTGCTGTATGACTGATAATAAGAAATTTGAATTATTTTATATTAATAAAATTTTATAAATTATTATTAAAGTAATTTTATAAGTTATAAAATTCCTGTTTATTTAAATGTTTAATTGACTTACCAAATATATTTTTGACTAAGTTATTTATAAAGTACATTTAGTCATGCAATGAAAAAATACATTCTTTATAATTTGCACTTGTTTACTTAAAGCACGATTTTTTGTTAAATACAATTTACTTTTCTTTTTATATATAATTTGATTGACAACTATGACAAAAATGTGGTTTTTGAGATAGAAATCAAAATAATACACAAAAAGTTCTCTTACTCACCTGCAAATTAATTTTAGCTATATGAATTAAATATTGAATTCAAGCATTTTATGCAATTTGGCACAAATCTAGCTATCAAAGACGATGGTATAAACTTGACTAGAAATTAGCTTGTCTAATACCAAGAATTACACTATTGGATATAACCATTTTAGCCTGATTTTAATCCCAAATAATATATCAATAAAATTTTACTATTTTATTTGACGCAAGAAGGATCATCATAAATCAAGAAATGAAGTAACGAGATTTGAGCTGGGTCTGACATTGAAATCCAATATGAATAATAACTTTTATGCTATTTTGCTTGCTTCTGAAAGAGTCATCAAAAATTAAGAAATAAAGTAATGTAATTTGAGCTGGATCTGGCTATGCAAGCCTAAAATGCATATCATATTTCATGATATCCTTTAATTAATTCTAAAGTGGATTCATTATCAGCTAGTAATACTAAAAATTTACACACATTGCGAAGCATAAGTGTAAATTTTTATATGTATACAAGAAAGTCTAAAAGCTCTAAATCAAGATTTAGTATACTAATAATTTCTCATTATATAGAAAACCATTCTAAAGCTAATTCATATTCACAAAACTAAGATCGCTAAATCTAACATTAGGAGTAATTTTTTTGGATTAGGTGTAAATCTTTTCATATATATTATTACGCTAGTCCTTTAAAATACTCAACTTAAATAAGCATTATGATTATGTGTGTAGAAGGTTTCCTTCGTAAAGAAGATAAAGAACTTAATTATAATTTTATGAGTGCAAAGAAAATATGATAATACATGTAGAATAAATGATTAATAAACAAAATTATAGTACTGCCTCTGTAGAAGCGCTTGTACTAAACAGTTTATTTATTAAAAGATTTAAAACTACTAAACTAATATAAAACAAAACTAGAATGATCTATCGATACTTAGTCCTAAATTACTTCTATTTATATAAAAACTATTTAAATAAAGAAAATAAAGAAAAATAAGATAATGAATAAAACAGATAAAATAAATATTAAAATAAATATTAATTTCAATTCTAATACTAATATTAAAAATACTAAATCAAATATTTTTGAATAAAGGTCAATATACATATCATTTTTGAAGTCTGTAAACATGTATAATTAAATGTCATAGTATATTATTATTATCGAAACCTATTATCTGTTAAATTAAATTATCAAAAGAATCATTAGGTTCTATTTGAACTTTTTTTTTCAAGCGAAAAAAATGTAAATATGAGTAGTTTTAAGATGGATAATAAAAGTGGCTTACTAGTTTTATACCTCTAAGATACAAAAGCCTCTTTATAAGAGAAATTTTCTGAATTATTTCCTAATGATATACGTCAAATTATATTTATAACATATTTTTAAGAAAAATGATATTAATATAAAGATAATCTAGGAGGCTTATGTTTAATCTGTAATAAGTATAGATATGAGGTTTTTGCAATTCTTAAAAATTTAATAGAAAATAATATTATTAATATATAAACACAGGTATGATTTTACTTTTATTATAAAATAATTTAGATTATTATTATTTTTTTAATCAAAATCTGTATAATAGAAAGAATTA
Source organism: Funneliformis geosporum (assembly GCA_946474995.1). Classification (NCBI taxonomy): domain Eukaryota; kingdom Fungi; phylum Glomeromycota; class Glomeromycetes; order Glomerales; family Glomeraceae; genus Funneliformis; species Funneliformis geosporum. The sequence goes on from CAMKVN010003520.1 coordinate 4,657, forward strand.
ATAAATCAAACACAAATTTTAATATGTTATTTACATAAAAACTTTGCAAAAGAATTGAATATTAACTTAATAGGATGTGCAAAAAATAATATGTGAATTATTTATTGCTTATCTTATACATTTGAAGAATATCATTTGTATCATCCAGATACTTATAGTAATTGTAATCCTTTACAAATCAATCTTGAGGAAAAGGAACAAGAAAAATTACTAACTTATCAAAATCAGTTGATAGTTTTTATGGCATATCATGCTCGCAATACATATCTTAATGAATAATTTGATGCTCAATTTGCTAAACTTGATTCAAATAGAGCTATAATTATAGTGGATTATAAGATAAAAATTCTGCTAAAAAAAGCTTGTAAACTAAAAATGAATAGTTTTGCAAATGATAATGGAATTTCCATTTAGTTCTTGTATATACTAGAAATATAGAAAACAATAAGCTTGTTATTTAAGCTTTAATTATTAGTCTAGAGATACTCATCAGGATGCATGGTTTACTGCATTGTCTTTGCACACAGTTATGGAAAGTTTAAAACAAAAGCCAAAATAGGTTACTATAATTTTAGATAATGATGTAAATTATCGAAATATAGAACTAATAATTATAATGAGTTATTATAAAGAATAGTATGATATTAGTCCTTATAGATGGTTATTTTTAGAAGCAGAAGAAGCAAATACTACAATAGATTCTCATCATACACAGGTATAAAATTATTACTTTTACAATATATTTATTGATTAATTATTAATTTTATCTTATATCATTAATATTTACTTTAGATTGCAAATGCAATAAAAAGATAGGTGAAAATAGGCTATAACGTAAAATAAGATGAAAATATTAAAAATGCTATCAAAGATATTGCAGATACTTGTGTATTTCATTTTGAACCAAATCGTAATAGAGGTAAATTTTTACTTTTTTTTTAATTTTTTTTTAGAAAATAAATTAGATTTGCATTTATTGAATAAAAAAAGTTAGAAACAATAAGTGGAATATCAAATTTATATGAGTTCAATTAGCCTGAAACAAGTGAGAATACTAGATATATATGTATTCGAGTATTCCCAAAATTTGGAAAGTGGAATAAATTTTTGCCTAATCTAATTGATAAAATTGTCAAAACACATACCTTTGAAAAATTAATACCAAATTCTACAACACATACAAATTCTTCAAAATTCTGAAAAATACCATTGGTATCAAAAGAAGAAAGGTATATTAGCAATATTTAATCAAATTTAATATAAATTATAGTATTAATCTAATATTATTATATTTTATAGAAAATGTAATTAATAATCGTAATGAACAAATTTCTAAGGTAAATATAACCAATGTTTATTGAAAAACAAATATATTATCTAAATTTTGATATATAATAGAATATAGAGCGTTTCAAAGATTCTTTTTTATTGATTTATCAGAAACAATTGATATTGATCTATCATCAAAAAGGTAAAATTAAAAATTTTAATTTTAATATTTGTATTTTAATAATTAAATTAATATGCTTATATTTTTACTAGTATCATTACATTTTGTTGTGAATGGGCCTTATAAGAAAATTTAAAAATCAAAAAGAGCTAATAAAACAGATTACAGAAAATGTTAAAAACTTACTCATATTATGTTTTACACTGGTATAGCCAATCCTCGATTGAAAATGAATGCTAATGAGATGCATGAAGAGCTTTTGAAAAGGGTGGTTGAAGGAAAAATCTCTAAAGATGATGCATCAAAAGTTTTAACAATTTTGAATTAAATAACAAATACTTTACAGCAATGTTGGGAAATTGGACAATTTTAGGTAGTTTTGGACAGGTTTTGGACACAATTTCATATGTCAAAACCTTGTCTAAAACTAAAAAATGTGTCTAAAACCCATCACTGCTTTACAGTCATTTAAAAAATAATAACATTACGTCTTTTTGATGAAACAGAAACTTCTAAAACTTCTTAATAAATAAAATAAATATAAATTTGTATCAGAAATTTAGAATTCATGTATAGTAAAATTTTTGAAAACGAGAGAAAACTTTTATTTATAAATGATATTTGTAAAATTATATCTTTTTTGCATTTTATCATATAATTTTTAATGTAAAATTAATGAATTTGAGTTATTTACTTTTAAGAACTTTGTGCAATATTATAACTTTTCTTAATTGATCTGTAATAATTTACCTTAAAAGAGTATAACAAATTACTGCTGATCTTATCTGGATCAATAATTAAATTCGTTAAAAATAATACAAATTTTAGTTTAATAAATTCAATATAGTAAGGTTTTTTCTATATTTAAAAATCTGTATAATACTGTAACAGTATAAAATTTTGGCTAAAATCTGATTACAAATCCAATGTCAATTAAATGTTTTTGTTTATCATTTTATCGATCCTGATGTCAACTTTATGTGCTAAGATAATCAATGTGAAACATTATAAATCCAGATGTCAATTTTATTTCCAGTGTAACGGGTAACTTTATTGACATGATTATCTTTGCTGATCAATTTTGTCAACCTCATTTTCTTGACGATGTCATTTATTTTTCATAGATATATTTAGTTTAGTTTATTTTATAATTATCAAACATATATAAATACCTTAGTATTTTTATCAAGAAATTACACTAATGAATAAATCTATCAATTAATACATACCTTAAGAAGGAGTAAGAATAATATTTCACTAGATGAGATTATTACCTTATGACCTTATGAGGTAAGGAACTTACAATTTATTATAATTAATAAAGCATATAATTAGCCAAGTTAAAACTTATCCTTCACAACCCTTTAACCTGTATATATATTATTATTGTTTATTAACTTTGCGTGGTATTGTGTTGATTCATTGTATTGACTTAAGGTATAGTCACTAAAACGTAATCTCTGAATATCTAGAAGTTACTCATATGTAATTGAGAATAATCTTTGACAATTATTATGAATTTCATTGTGATTCCTTGAGTTTGGTCTTAGCATTATTAATTTTTGTGAATTTTATTTGAGTTTCAAATTGGACGTAACAACACTGTAATTCATTATATTGTGAAATTTGTTATATCAAAATTTGCTATAAAAAGAGTTGACTGTAAGTTCTTTATTAATGCAATTTAGAAGAGCTAAATATTTAAGAAACTAAGTAAAACTATAATAATTCTCTGATATTTAGGAGAAACAATTGAAACTAAAATAATAATTTCAACAGAAAGGACTCAATGTATGAATCTTCTTATAATATATTATCAAATGCTACATTATAAGTATATTATCTTTTGACTTAGTCAGGATAGAACAAATATTAAGGACCAAATACATATCAGTTGGAATACTCTTAAAATTAAGTCAATCATAATATCAATAACTCGTATAAGAAGCTGATATCATCACAAAAGCTCAGATGTTAAAGGAGAAAGTTGTTAATAATTGTCTAATTATGACACATTAGTACTGCACTAATTACAATTAGCGAATAATGATCCTGATGATCTCAGATCTTAACTTTTTCTAATTTTTCTAATTTCTATCATTTCTCTAATTTCTCTAATCTTTCTTATTTTTATAATATCTTAGCGATTTCTAATTTCTTACATTTTTCTAATATATTTAATTTCTTATATTTATTATATTTCTTACATTCTCTAATATCTATTTACTATTGATGTATTTATATAAATATCTTATATTTCTGCCTTGATAAAAAGGCAGAGTAGAGTCACTACAATTCTCTGATAAATCAATAATATTTGTCTCTAAAAACTTATCTTTGCTTATTAAGATAATTTATTCTTCTTTAAATCTATATCAATAAAGATGATCTGATCCTTCAATTTAATTATTCATGTTTATTTCTTTCATAGTTTAGACATACTTAAACTCCTGTTATCAAATAATCTTTGTTAACTTAACGATAAACAATTTAAACATAATAACAGTCATATTTTATATAGTTATCTCCTATATAAGTACTTTCTCTGTATGATTACAATTTTTTTACACTGAAACTTTTAATTAAAAAAATTGCTTCTATATAATTACAATATAATTATAATTACTATCATATGGGTTGTGATCTAAGAAAATCAAATTGCATTTTAATTTTATTACATTTAGATTAAAATATAATAAGATATTAATTTTAGTCAAAAATTTCTCAGAACTTGATTTTCTTAGATCATAACACATATATCTAAACCTATATATTATTATTATTAATAAATAGATCTCTTTATAATCACTATAATTATGTTAAATTTTTAACTAAAATTACGAATCATATAACTTATGATTATCATACAAATTTTTATATTTAGAAGTTAATATTATATAAGCATCTAAAAAGAAATTCTTTAATTTCAAAAAAATATTTTGGTGAATGATTTTTACTAAAAAAGGAAATAATCTACATACAACATGACTAAATATGATAAAATTTATATTTCTAATCAAAATTATAATACTTTAAAAATATTATATTTATATATAGTTATACCTTTATATTAGTACACATTTTATGTGTGTCCAACTGTATGATTATAAAAATGAAAAGTGTGACAATAATTATTACCAAGAAAATGAGATTTGTATTAGCTTAACTTTGATCTTAACTTTAGTTTTAAATTAAACTATGCTTAGCTTAACTTAAAACTCAATTTAAATTAAACAATATAAAATTCTTTTGACTTATTCAACTCAAAATTTAGCTTAACTCATTATTAACTTTTTTAAATATAAATTTATTTTAATATTTATATTTAAATAAATTTTATATATAAATGATTTATAATTTAAAATTATAAAATATAATATAGAATTTTATAATATGAGAGGAGATCAGTAAATTAGGAAAAATCCAAATTTTGGTCAAAATTTATATTATTAAACAATTTGGCTGATATCAGTCATATACACAAAATTAGCTTAATAATTAAAATTAACAAAAATTTTGGATTTCCCCTTTTCCACTGACCGCCTCCTATGTATATAAAAAATTATTATATATTACTACTAGTATTTACCACTAAAGCTATATATTTTATATATTTATATTGCATGTGTTATTTATTACCTTATATTACACTTTACTGTTTTCATTTTTACTATGTATTTTAAGGATTTTAAATTTTTTTATTGATAAAAAATATATATTTATCATTCTTAAATATTAACAATCATATAAGATAATAAAAAACTTTAATTACTATTGATTAATTTAATACTGTTGATGATTATTGTCAATAATAAATAGCAAACTTCTATATATAAATGCATTATATTTATTATTAAAAATTGCTTTTAATTTTTTATAAATTTTATTTTAATAATTACAAACTATATTTTTAATAAAATATTCTATATATAGTGTTACTAAATAAATATTTATAAAATACAAATACAAATATAATAAATAATTCTTTAACTATTTATAAAATAAATTAATATATTAAATAATTATTTAAAGATAATTTAAATCTTTTATTTCAACACTTTTAATATTTAAGGCTTCTATTAAATAAATAAATATATTAATATTAAAAATTATTAAAATTAATGTATTTTATAAATTTAATATAATATAATAATTACCAATACTTTGACTAATTTCTGAAT
>CAMKVN010003521.1:0-10286 GCA_946474995.1 Funneliformis geosporum
GTCTGACCCGACCTGACCTTATCAGGTCGGGTCAAGTCAATTACCCGACCCGACCCGACCTGTTCGGAGCTCTAGGTGAGACCGTTTTGGTAACACAAATTTCAACCTCTGTAATCATTAACTGATCAATCAAAACTGCGAATTTTTGATAATATAAAAATCAATTGACCAATCAAGATCACGTATTCTAATAATACTAGATAACGGAAACTGTTAGGAGTGTCTGAAGCATTAATCAACATAAAAATAACCTTAATACTGTTTATTTATAAAGTTAATTAATTAAAAAAATGTCTGTATTACTAAATTAAAAATTATCAATTCTTAACTTTATTAGAATAATAATTGACAGAAATATAATTGGCAGATCACGCGTCGTGACAGAATCCACATGCATAGTTTCAGCTCTAACCAGAAATGTCTTATGCTTACGCTTCAGACAATAAAAAAATCAAAAAATTACTTATTGTGTGTCTTAAATGTAAATATGCAAAAATTATTTATCTTATTATGTGTCTTAAATGTAAATATGCAAAAATTATTTATCTTATTATGTGTCTTAAATGTAAATTATTTATTTAATAGTTATATATATCAATGTTTAAGACATAATAAAATATTAGCTAAGACAAAATGTGAACTATTAATCTATATATATATACTTAATAAATGTAACAAATTTATTTAATAAAAACAAAAAATTTATAACTATACCATCTATCCTTATACTAAATAATTAGGAACTAAATAAATAACCTTCTTAATAATATATAGTGAGTATATTATGACACTAGAATATATAAAACAAAATATAAATCATATAGACAAATATGAATATAACTGTTTATTTAATTAATAATATTAGTCTTCTTTAAAAACTATAATGATTATGTCAAAAAATATAAAAATAAAATTTAATTTTTATATTATTAATTGAGTAGTAAAATTCAATTCATACAAATATTATCAGTTAAAAATTCAAGATTACAAAAATATATATATATTTTTTTTATATTTTTATATATTTTATTTTATTTTAATTAAATATTGAGATCTAGTTCATATAAATATTAGCTGAAAATTCAAAATTTCAAAAATATTTTTTTATTTTATTTTTTATTTTTTATTTTTTTACTTTCTATTTTATTTTTACTATTTAATTAAATAGCAAAGTTCAGTTCATACCAAATTTTGGTTAGAGACTCAAATTTATAAAATTCATTTTTTTTATTTTATATTTTTATATTTTATATAATTAATTGAATAACAAAATCCAATTCATACTAAATATTGACTAAAGATCTTTAATTTAAAATCATTTTTTTATTTTTTTTTATATAATAAATTAGTATGTATTAAAGATTGATTAGAAACTTAAACTTTTTTAAAAAATAATTTATATATTATGTATTATATAATATTAATAAAATTATTACTTTTATATAAATATATTATTTAAGTGAATCAAAAAGTGTAATATTTAAAGTATTTTATTATATTAATATAAAAAATTGCGTAAAAATTGCGATTAACTTAAATGTTAAACAAATTATAATTGACTTAACATAATAAAAGTATTATAATTATTTTTACACTAAATGTATATTTATAAATTGATATAATTAATTATTTTAGTAAAGCATTACATTCTTTTATTTGATATGTCAAAAACTAATTACTTAGTAGCTGCTTTTCAAATTTATTATAAAAAAGTAAATTATAAAAAAATTAATAAATATAATAAGATAATATATATTAAAACTATTCAGATTTCTCATAAGTAAATCCTAGTATAATTGTTTTTATTTTTATTTTTATTTTCATTGTCTATATTCTCCAAACCTTTTTTGCCACAATTCTTTACTAAAAAATAAAAAAATTTAATATTACTTTATATAATACTTATAATACTTTGTAATACTCCCATAATTGATTCATCAATTGTAATATATTTAATAGTTGAATTTAATATAATATTATAAACACTAATTACATATATAACATGTTATATAGAAGCATTATTGTAGTTATTTTAAACCTTTCCTAAAATTTAAGATACAGTATAAAGATGGGAACTGTAATTAATATGTTGCAACTTTTAATGTTGCAACTTACGTTGCAATTAGTTTTAACCTATATATGTTGCAACTAATTTTAGCTTATGTTGCAACATTTTGTAAATTTGAAATCAATTGCTGTATCATCTTTAATACAGTATATACAAGTCTTTATTATTATTATCATTTATAGATTTGAATAAATTATTGAAGCATTTCTTCACAAAAGGTAATGCTTTCCATTTATGAATTTAAGTAGAAATCAAATTAGTATTTATTAGAGGTAAATTTAGTTCTTTGAATATAAAAAATAAAGATTTTTTTATTTTTGATGTTAATGTATTCTAAAGACTTTGATATTTATTATTTAACTATTTAAATAAATAAATTTATTTGTAAATTTAAAATTTAGATAAATAAAATGATTAAATAAAATTGTTTTAAGATTACTTTAGATTTTATTTTGCTTTCATATTCTAAAATTTACTTAAAACTTTAAAATAATTAGCATATTTTGTAGCTAAATAATATTTTATAACTTGGAGAAATTTATCTTTTGTTGGATAAATTTTATATTGTCACAATTCTTTATGATATTTTTAATGATAATCTAAATAAATTAAAAATTAATGATATAATAGCAATATAATAAATAGTAATATTATTACTTTTGTGAATTTTTTTTTTTGTATGTTTATCTTTATAACTTACTTTCATCCTCATGAACTAGTCTTTAATTGCCTTCTGCCTTACTAATAATGAATCTTTCTTTATATTCATTTTAAATTTTATTTGATAATTTCTTTAATATATATATTACTATTTTTAATATCTTCAATAATATCATCATCTAAATTATTAATTAAAAATATTAAAATATTAATTACTTTAATAAAAAAATGTATAGTATAAAAATAATTATTATCTAAATTAATAGAAAATATACTTTTTCAAGAAAGACAGCTTGGCCTACTTATCTTTAGTTATGATTGTAAAGCACTTAAAAGGCTTCACTTACCAAAGATCAAATTGTTAAATGTTTCTTTAGTTTTAGCAAGTATTATATATAGTATCTCTTCTTGATATTTTAATTTTTTATGAATAAGATTAGTAAAAGGTTGTTAAAAGTTTTTATTATTAAAAATTTATATTTAGTTAATGGATTGGTAAAACATTTTTCATTTATATATATATATATATTTTATTATAAAATTGTATTATTTTAAAACCAAATTTATAATAATTAAAATATGAGATTAAACATATAAAAGAGAATTAAGATAATAGTATTGTAAAATTTATTATAATTAAAATGCAGAATTAATGAGTGAAGTTATATAAAAAGATTGTTCTCAAAATAAATATTATAGAGAAATAGTTGTATATAAAAGCTTTGCAGTAGAAAAGAAGAAAACTCTAAAAAAAATTAAAATTTTACTTTTTAAGTTAATTATAATTTTTTTTAGTAAAAAAAGTCCAGATTTAATATTAAGTCAAAAAAATTTTTTAGAGTTTCCTCTTTTTCTACTACAAAGCTTCTATATATGACATGTATTCTATTTATTTTAAATTCTGTAGAAAAGTCTTCTTTAAGCTATATTGTAATTACTTGATCAAGTATCAAATATAAAATTCAAATAATAAAATTAATTTAAATATTACCTTCACAATTTATTCAAATTTTACTATAACTAGTGAGATATTTATTTGTAAAATTATTTTTATTCTGTATCTTACATATAAATAATTTATATATAAAAAAAAATTTATATATAGAATATTTGCAAAAAATATGTTTTGATTTTATAATCTGTAAACTTACATCTTAAATTTTTTATTATTAATATTAACAGAAAATAATTTTATTATTTAATTGTATGCTAAAGTTTTAAATAAAAATAATACATAAAAATTATTTAAATAATTAAGACAAAGTCATAATATAAATTTGCAAAGTTTATTCTTCTTAAATGTATTAAACTACATATAATGTAAAATTTAAAATAAATACTCTATTTATTATACAATTAAGAACTTTTGCTAAAAACTTAAATTTTCTTTTACACTATTATCGTTATAGTTTATGTAATATAATATAAAATAATCTATTCTTCTGCTTATTAATTTGTGATTAGCTATTTTTATTACATTTGTTTTAGACTTAAAACAGGAAATGATTATCTATAGATCCTATTTCTTAATATTAAATAAATATATATTATATATATTATAAGTTTTACATAACTTTTACTAAAAAATTTCTAATATATAATATATTTACAATTTATATAATACTTTAAGAACAAATTCTAAAAATAAAAGATTTATAATATAATATTTTGTAAATTTATGCAATGTTAATATTAAGAAAAAGTTTAATTATTAAATCAAGATAAATTATAAAGAATTTTATTTATTTATTTTTATTATTCTAGAATAATATTATATTACCTTTTCTTCCTATTCTCTTAATCATTCTATTTGTTTAGGTATTTTTTTTTTTAGCATTTTTTATATCATTTGGCTTTACACATTTAAAATAAAACTTTATTTTTAATCTTTTATTTTCTTCAAGAAGTTCTAATAAATTATTTGTTAAATAAATTAACAAATCCAAAATCTGAACTTCTTGTTTATTATTGATCTTTTATAATTTAAATGATAATACTTTTCATTGATATTTATAGTATTATTAGTGGTTTTTTTTTATAATAAATGTATTTTTGATGATCAGATTACTGATTTTAATTAAAAAGTTCTTATATTCTTTTTATATATTTTTTAATTGTAAATCTGATATAAATATGCTTGTTTTTTTTTATTTTTATCTCTTAATACAAATCTGTATTTTCTCAAATGTAGGTACTATTTTAAAATCTGTTTATATGTAGTTTGAACATGAAATGTATATTATATAATTTTTATCTTTAGAATTCTATTTTTTCTAAAAAGGTTTTATGTATTATTTATTTTATATATTTTTTTCTTTTCTATTTGTTTATACTCTTAAAGTTAACTTTTGTATAATTGCTTCTGATGTTAAGTTGTTAAATACTAAGTTATTCTTAATATAATAATTAATAGTTACTTATTCCTTTCTAACAATAATAAGCTTTTCTATATTATTAGAATTTGTGTTGGATAAAATTACGTTACCTTTATATCATTATGTATATTTTTACAACTATCTTTTAGATTGTCTAGCAGGCAAATTTGCCTGCAAAATCCTACAATTTAAAAAATAATAAATATAATAACAAATTAACTATATTAAATAAATAAATTATATCAAATATATTACATATGTTACTTAAATTAAACATGTTAAACATATCAAATATGTCAAATATATAAACTATATTAACTATATTAATTATATTAATAATGTTAACATTTTTAGCATTACACATGTAAATCATCCAGTAGATCAATTCTGTAGATCAATTATATGTAGATCGCTTTGTTTATAATAGCATCATTAGTTTTATTTAATAAATTTCAAATTTTTGTATATTTATTAGTCAATTAAGCAAGTTTTGACCTTATATTATTATTATGTATATATATTATAAAAAATGAAGTTTATTTACATTATATAAGTAAATAAAGAAAAAACATTTTATAAAAAGTTAAAATATACTATAAAAAAATACTTATAGTTATATTTGAAAGAATTATACTTATAAATATTTAGAAGAAAATTAATATTTTGCAAATGTTAGATAGTTTTATAAATTATAAGTACTTTTTAAGCAATTTTGATTTAATCTTGATAAATCCTATTTTGTAATGCTAAATAAAGTTCATGATAAATTAAGTTATTATTTCTCTTATAAAACACATAAAATTTATTTAAATTTACAATTTTCTACTAATTTTTAAGAATTTAATAAAGATAGGGTATTAATAGTTATTGATTATAAAATTTAAGTACTTCCTAAATTAATATAAAATATAATTTGTTTTTAAGAATTAATATAATTTAGTAATTTCTAATTTCTATTTTTAAAATTATATATATATTAACAATAAGTTTACTATTAAGATATTATTATTAAAAAATATTATTTTATTAATCTAAAATATAATGAAAAATTATTTATATTTAGTATTTAGGTTATATATAATAATAATATTTATCTATTTAAAATTAAGTTAATCTATAATTAGTTATTTTAAAGTATTTTTTTTTTTATAATTAAAAATTAGTTTAGAAACTGTTATTAAATTAAAATGTATAATAATAATATTATATATTTAACTTTTTATATAAAACTTGACCAATAATTTTACTCAAAATTATATGAAAAGAATTTGTAAAAATTATTAACAATTGATTATCCAAGCTTATAGCCAAATATAATATTTTAAAAGAAAATAATTTTGTTCAGATTACTAGAAAGATTAATGAAAATCCTATAAGTTTAAAATTATTATCAAAATGTATTTTATTAATAAAAATATAAGATTTATACTGAGTATAATTATATTATAGTTTATTAATATAGGTGTTTTGCAATAGAAGATAGGATACTTTAAAAAAATTAAAATTTTACTTTATAAGCTAAATATATTTTTTTTTAGTAAAATAAGTTAACATTTAATATTAATTCAAAAATATTTTTTTTAGAATATCATACCTTTCTATTACAAAGCTCCTATATTTTATATTTTATATTTAAAATATATAATTAGATTAAGAAATCTAATTTTATTAGTCTACTTTATTTTTTTACTATATAATAAAACTATATAATATATTTCTTAAAGAAGCATTTATTAATAAACTTTTATTATATCTTTATATAAATAGAAACTATTTTTTTGTATAAGATCTTATTTAATTGTATTAAACTTTAAATTTAAATTATAAGATTAAGCAAATATAATATAATAAATGAAATTCGTAGAATTACTCTAATTACAGACCTTTAATATATTTAAAAAAAAATTCTTATTTAAACAAAAAGAAATTTAATTTATTATTAAAATAACAAAATTATAAGATATCCTTTATTAAAAAGTATTAGATATTTTATTTTAAGGACCAATATTAAGTAATAACATTTTTATAACAGGAGTGAATAAGGATTCACAGCCATCATTTGCGTTGTTAACTTGTATAAATATTATAAATATCCAATGACATTAACTTGATTCTTGTGGCTTGTTTTTTATGTTTATCCGAGTTTAAAATGTTTATTACGAATTCTAACTACATTGAATCTTGTTTAAAAAAAAAGGATGGGTTAAACTCTCACGTGACATACATTATCAAGTTTACAGGTATTTCCTATATCTACCAAAAAGGTCACTTTTCATTTAATTAACGAAAGTATGACGAACAAAAAGAAAATAATTATGATCAATATTATATTCTCAAATGTATATATAGCTTAACATTACAAAAAAAGAAAAAGAAAAGAAAAGAGAAAGGAAATGATAATAAAATAAATCATTTTACTCGTAATAAAATAATATTATCGGGTATGGTTTTCATACAATCGCTTCTAAATTCATGATTGTTGCTGTGCTTGATATTTGAGACGAGATTGCTCAAACAAAAGTTCTTGCTGTTTCAATAACTCCTCTTCTGTCATACCTGAATTTTCTAATCTTGAGCTTTTCTTATCACGATCCTAAAATTAATAATTAAAAATATTCGATGAGGATTTGACATAATAAAAAAAAATTGTTTAGATAAATTTATTTACCTTTTGCAATTTTTTATGTTCTTTGAAAACTTCTTGCACTTCAGATAAATAATTTTCAAAGCCTAAAGTCTGATTAAGAGTATTTAATTAATATAATAATAAAGTAAAATTTTATCCTCAAATTATGTACGCCGAAACAATTTCATACTTGAAGAGCAGTGATGACGTGTTCCGCAGCTATGGTTTTCTTGGCTTCTTTCTCACAAATTTCGTTTGCTTCAGAAGCGATTAAATGAATAAATTCTGGTAAATAAATACAAATAAAGTCATTATCAATTTAAAGAATATAAACGGCGGAAAAGATCTTTACTTATTACCTTACTTACCAACACAACAGTCTATTAATAAATCGCGGGTATCTTTTGCACAAGCAATGTCGGGTGGCAACATTTCTGTAATGAGCTTAGTTACAGTTGCTTTTTTTAAAAAAAATAAATCATATAGAACACATTAAATTATAAAAACAAATATGTAACTTGGAAAATTTATAACTAATGAACAAATACCTTTTGGAAGTGATAACTCGTCATCCAAACCACCGTTACCGACTGTTTCGCGATCGCTCATGCTCATTGTGACAACAAAAGTTCTTTATAGTATATTTTATAGTTACCATTTTACATAGGATTTAGCATGTCTTTATATAATGAAGTAAAGGTTTCTTAATCGAAAACTCACTGCAATGAAACGGAAAAATGGGGTTCGAAATATCGCCCCTTAATTCCGTAAATCCGAACATTGAAAGCAACGCCACAAAAAAATTCGGGGGTTCAAATATTCGAAACGAGTTTGCTATTGGATAATTCGTCAACTAATTTCTTAGCATTTACTGATTGGTTGAAATTTTTGTTATATTAGAATTCTAAAAAAAATGCATGTAGAATTGTTTAACTTTAAAAGCTTAACCTTTATAAAAGTATATTATTAATTATGTTAATTATATTATTTATTATATATTTCATAATTTGTCATCCCATGTTATGCCTTCCTGATTTCATTTTTACTATGTATTCTGAAGACTTAGAAATTTTTCATTACTAAAAATTTTTTGTTTCATTCTTCCTTAAATGTTACCGGTCACATAAAGTAATAAAAACATCAATTGCTATTGGTTAATTTAACACTAATGATAAATAACAAACTTTTTAATATAAAATATTTATTTTATATTTATTTTTTAAATTTATATTAGATTATATATAAAATCTATATATAGTAAAATCTCTTTAAATGCCTCCCTTGTAATGATGCGTCTGGAAATGAAATGTTTTGTCATATGATGAAATGAAAATTATTTCGTCACGCATTATTAAAATATGAAATTACGAAATCTGAATTATATACGAAACCCGAATTTATGTACAAAACTCAAATTATATATGAAACCCAAATTTATAAAAAAAACTTAACCAATTCAATTGTAAATAATTTAAATCAGTATTTATTTAGAATATTTATAAATAAAACTTATTATATTCTTTAAATTCTTATTATACAAATTCAGGTTTTTCACAAAAGAATATTTGTGTATATTTTTATAATACTGTATAAATTCGTAAAACATTGATTATAAAAACATAAAATAAACTAATTTTAAGTTTTACGATAATATTCATTACCAAAAATTATTATTTATTAGCTATATTCATTAGTTTTTTTTGTTACAATTGTAAATTCATTGGTCGTCTTCAACAGTACTATAATCAGAATTATCCCACATCATTTCTGCTGTTAATTCTTTAATATTATAATTGTAATTAGATGAATTATCATCCTTTCTTCTTGACTCTTATTCAAATTACTATTATTTTCATCACTTTCATTAATTTCTGATAATTCATCTTCATCCAAAATTCATTATCATTTTCAGAGTATAAAGGAACTTGATCCAAGTCAAACAAATCTTCAATCGCAACATAGATATTATTATTAGAAGTATCAATGCTAGTATTTTCAAAATTATCATTATTATCATGTTCATCATCGTCATCATCATCATCCATTAAAAAAGTTGATTCCATTACCATATCACGCAACTCAGCTTTAGTAAATGTTTGACTGGCAAAAGCAAGTTCTTTTTTAATATTAGAAATATTAAATGATCTAATTTTAGCCATTGTTTCAACTTTTGAAAGTGATAATCGTTGACGTCTTTTACCATATAACCAACCTAAAGTTGAAAAAACTCTTTCACAGCTTGCACTGTGAGGAGTAATAGAAAAAATCTTCAATGCCAAATTTTGTAAATAATCATATTGATCTTTAACTAACAATCACCAACTTTCTGGAATATCATAACTAAGTTCATATTCCTCATTATATGGTTCTCTATATAGTATAGTTTATATTTACGTATTTGAGCTAATAAAATTTTGCATGAATTTCGATCATTTCCTTCATTTTGCCAAATTTCTGCTACTTTATTAGCAATTTTGGTGTAATTTCCTTTTTTTAATCCTTGTCCTAAATATATTAAATAAATATTAATTAATTTGTAAAAATAATTATATTTAAT
>CAMKVN010003522.1:0-10283 GCA_946474995.1 Funneliformis geosporum
GAACTAATTCTGATCGGTGCATCTTGAGTTATACGATGTCAAACATGGTGTTCGGAGACTTTTGGCGGCCCTCTGTAGAAGAGTTGTGGAGGTTGTGGATAGAATTGTCAAGGGAGTTGTCTTTAAGGCCAGTATCTTTGCTTTTGCCTTTGTTATTATTCAAGGCATCAGAATAATTCATATTATTTTAGGGATTTGAAGGCCGATTCTTTTTATCATTATTGTTTTAATGATTAAATTGCAAGAACCAGCAGGTTTGTAATAATTATATAACTTTTGAATGGAAGGAAAGCGTGAGCGAGACCTATTAGCATCGGGGGAGTCATCCTTCATAGTAGGAGTAATTTGTGAACATTTCATAATGATATGCTCAGGTGAGCCACATTTGTGGTAGCATTTAAGGTCAGCTGCACACTATTGTAGTTCTTGGTCATTAAAAGCATAATTGATTTTGATGGCATCATTGAGCGATTCTTCAGATTCAAAGTAGAAGATTGCGAAATGACGTAGTTTGTAGTTATTAGAACATGAAATATAATAGCTTTTTGCCTTGGTGGTAATAATAATATCCTAAAGGTCACATGCTGTAGTTCTAAAGGGAAGGTTGGTAAGTTTGATGCAGATGTCATTTCTATATTTTACTTATTCGAGTGTAAGATTAGCAGGATAAACTCTTACACAATTATTGTACAAGTAAGACCATTAGGTATAGAATAACTGAATATCCTTAAGATCTTTATAGTAACGTAGGCGTGCTCCCACATGCCTCTTGTTAGCATTCTTACATTTGTATTTTTTTCATATTTAGTAAATACGAAGGTAAGGAAGTCTTATTTAACGTTAAGATGAATGTCCGTAATATGCAAGGTGCGCTGTTGAAACTGCATATTGTCTTTGTAGTCATTGTAGTCAATCAGTTGATCAATTCCCAAATTGGAAAATTTTACGGAAGAGGCTGAAATCATCGACTTCTTATCGGCAAAATAGATAACTGCAGAATGAACGAAATTAACGCAGCGAATGTTAATGCCTTTGAAAACGTCATTATAGGCGAAGTGGTTGTTAATAGCTTTGACAACTGTTTGGGTAGAGAGTTCTTTCGCAGTTTGGAAATAATAGAGGCACAGGCGAAAGTGGTAGGACAGGTTATAGTGATAAAGTCTCAGGTATCAGTTTCTATAGTTTTGTCGTCTTCGATAGGAATGTACTCGTTTTTATCTAAAATGTTGGGTGGCAGAATAGGTTTGGTTAAAAATGTATCAGCAACGAGAGCTTTGTCAGAAATAGAACTAGGGTCTAGAGTATTTTTTGATGAAGAGGCAATAGTCTCAGGTTGCTTAATTTTTGGGTCAAAGCGAAAGGTGTTTTTGGCAACAGTAGTGTGTCTGTTTTTTTGGCCTATTTTTATTTGTAAAATTTAATAAAAATTCTTTTGAAAAATTTGTTTGTAAAATAAGAACAATAAACTAACTAAACAGTGTTGAAAAATATTAAAAGTGTTTGAAGCGAAACATTTTTATTTTCTAAAAAAAATTTTTGTTTCCAAAAATTTTTGGGAGAAGGGAAAAAGAGTTTTTTCATAGTAAAAACCTTTTTTTTTTATTTTTATGATGTGGTACTGCCAGTAACTTTACTATTTTATAAAAGAAATACAAAAAAGTAAAACTAAATACAAAGAAAAAGAAAAGTACTAGCTATCCCCTGTGATTATATTACAAACCCATTTAAATCGATTAATCATCATCTTTTCCCTCCAATAGACCCACTAAATTTATATCTAATGACTACTGTTATTACCAAAAAAAAAAAAAAAAAGAGTTAGTGCCTATCTAAAAATCTGAAAATGAGTTACCATATTTGTTTGCTATGTGAATTCATAATTCCCAAGCACTAGGTACATGATCATCGGTTAAGTGAGTAAGCGTTGAAACTGCACCTTTCTTGAATTTATCCTTTTTAGTGATTCCTAGAGATCGTTTTTTGTCAATCACAAGTTAATAGCGAGGTTTCCATATTTTCTCAAAGAGTTCATTAAGAAAAAAAGTGGTAAGTTGAGTGATAATCGAGAAGTACTTTGAATTGTTCTGAGTAATTGAGTGTATCAAGTTGACTAAAGAGGATGGGACATGAAGTTGAATAATATTAATGTAACCATCATTGCTAGAAGAAGGTAAAGCAAAGATGCGGTAAAAAAGATCCATTAATTCTGGAAGAGAAGAAGATTCAACGAAATTAGGATAATCTTTGAGCAGGGGGTACGATATGAGATTTGGTGAGTGAAATAATATCTGTCATTGTAATAAAGCGAGCGGGACAAGTCCAAAGATATGTAGGGGTTTCTGATATATCATTATATTCAAGGCAATTCCAATTTTTGTAGAGATTAGGACATAGCTGTTCCATTCTATTAAGCATAAGCAGTTCATTCACAAAATTCTTAATTATAAAAGTCTTAAGCCGAGCGTCAGCGAAAGACGTGATCAAGAATGATGAGTTTAAAGTTAGGATGTTCCAAATGGCATGCCAGTTGATGTTGTTGGAGTTAGTAAGAAATCTAAGATCCCTATTTCTGTGTAAAGACAAAAAGTTGTTGAAGTGTTGAGCATTAAAAAGTTTTTAAAGAACTTTCAGATTGATGATTCAATTGTGACAAGTTGGAAGCTTATAGCAAGGTTCCTAGATCTAATCCCAGTTAATTCAGGTCGAATAGGAGAAAGGGAGCAACCATGTTTAGCAAGAGAATCAGCTATATCATTGAAGGTGTTACCATCATGAACTTTGACTTTGTGTAAGATGACTTCAAGAGCCAGGATGTTAATAATATATTGCACAATATTTCAAATAGTATAGTTAGAAATTTTTTTCAAGAAGCGATTAGAAAGAGTGCAATTTGTAATGATGGAATGAAAACTGTGTATCAGAGCTTGACTGTCTGTGTATATGTAAATTTTTGATGATCTAGCAGAAACTATAAGTGCCGTCATAAGGGCGAACAGTTTCGCGCAAGTAGAGGATGGCTAATTTTCTATGGAAGCAGAAAATTGGTGATACTGGGAGGTAGAATCTACACAAATCCATCCTATACTCATTTTACAGGAGTCTAGACTGGGATCGATTAAGGAACCATCTGTATAAAATGTAAGGTCTTTAGAAGCAGACAAAGCAGCTTGGAGAGAAGATAGAGAAAGAAGGTATGAGGAAGATGGAAGTAATGTGTGAAGAATATCAATAGCGAAAAATTGTGAGGATAATAGTGCTAGTAAGTTATGAAACATGTTAAAAGCGATTTGTGAAATTTCATTCAATGAATATTTGAGTCTTCTTCCAATAATGTTGGGTGAGTTAGGTAATAGATCAATTCGAAAGACTCTATCTGAAGGGATTCTAAAAGTACAGCTATTAGGTCGGATGTTATGAGTGAAGCTCACGCACCCAGTGCATTTAATAAGAAAAGAACTATTATCATCATGTCTTGTAGCAATATAATCAGGATTGTGAATTTTATATGTACTAGATAAAATTACCACTGTACTTGTACTGTACTTGTACTAATTTTTATATTAATTATTATAATATACTAACTGTACTAACTGTATTAATCATTGTACTAACACTGTACTTTCCAACCCTAAATATAGTGATAACATATAAACCACCTAGGACACGAGAATTTATCAAAGATGTGTCCAAAGGAAACAGTATTCAAAATCAGATTCCAGGAGGCAATGAACTCTTTTCTTTGATTGACGGGGATAAAGGTGACAGCTAAATATCTATAAATAGGTAAAGGATGATCTAATCTAAATTCTAATCTAAGAATTCGATTACTATTATTATCTAGAACTAAGTCTTCTAAGTCTGAAAAAAATCTTGAGTTACTCATACACAAGGTATGATGATCAAAATTCCTTAGAAACAAATCAGATTTTTCAATTAGAAAATGACCAGTAGCATCTATAAGTTGATCTAAATAAATAAGGTTATGTTGATGAAGAAAGTTAGAATATTTGGAAAGCAAATTAGAAGAAAAAATATTGGTAAGGAGAAGTTGTCCTCCTTTAATACAGTTAATCAAAATAGGAGATGGAATAAAGAACAAATGTGAAGATGAGGATTTTATAAGACTCAATGAAGCACCAATAAGGTTATGATGAGAACAACAATTAAAGGATTGAGACCAAGAGTCTAAAGGGGAAGTTGGGAGAGAAAATTGTGATTGTAGTTAAAAAAGTCGAATGCTAGAGATATGCTCATAAAGCGAATTATTGTTGAATTGGTATAAGAGAGCACTAGAAAGTGATTTAATTTGTAATGACCAAAGATCATTTAAATTATAAAATTTGTTAAAGTTAAGAAGAGCATTGGGAAGCGAAATAGCGAACTTGTTCTTTTTCTTGAAAAGAAAGCGAGTTGGCATAAAAATTCGATCACAGTCAGCTTTTGATAAAGGTTTGAGTTGAATGCGATATTCTATAAGAGAACAAAGAACCATATTTATAATATAAGCGAATTGTTTGTCAGTGATGGGTTTATAGCACATAGTATTGATGAATCATTGAATATCTAAGAAAATCTGTTTTTAACGAAGCCGACCGAGCGTTTGTGATTGAACTATACACTAAGGAATCTAACAGAATCTTATTCAGCGATAACATCAACATAGGATGAACCAAATTTTAAATTAACATTTGGATTCGGAAAGGTCTTAGTAGTCAAAAGCTTCAATTTTTATTTATTGAGAGCAGAACGTGTAATGTTGTAAAATTCCTCCGCTATATCTAACATAGATTTGAAGTCTTGTTAGTTTCTAGCGATCCAATTCGTATCATCCATAAAAGTCAAAGATGAAACCTAGACTGTTAGGTGATTAGAAGACAAGGTAGTAAGATCTGAGATCCATCGATGTTCGATATTGTATCCTTTGTTGAGACTGAAAACTTCACATAAAAGAGGATCGAGATATATGCATCATAAAAGTGGTGATATAACTTCGTTCTGATCAATTCTAATTTTTACGTCATAGTAGTCTGAAATGCCATCAGCTGTGAACACAGCATTTTTTCGTGCAGTGAAAAGATTGATTAATAGATCGATCGTATAGTTAGATACTTTAATATGATATAAAGCTTTCCAGAGGAAATTTAAGTCAACATGGTCATAGGCCTTTGAGAGATCTTGAAGTAAAATCCAAATTTTCTTGTTATTTTCGTTAGCATCCTCGAGCAATATGTTAAGAATCTTAATAGGGGTCTCCGTTGAGCCCCCTGGCAATCTGACGAAATTTCCTCCTTGTAAAATGAAATGTTTAATGATAATTTTTGATAAGCGATTGGTGAGAATTTTAACAAAACCTTTTCTCGCAGTTTCTAATAGCGTAATGGGTCGAGTCTTTTTAATATCACATTTCCAAGCCATAGGTTTAGGAATGGAAAATAGATACGTAATTTTTCATTCATTGGGAATATCACCAATAATAAAGCATATACAAATGAGTTACCAAAGAAGATACTGAAGTTTGTCTCCAATGTGTGCCAACATTTCATTAGTAATTCCTGATAGACCAGCTGCCTTATCATTTGGTAGGTGTTTTAGGATTGCAAGCCATTCATCCATGGTGGGTGGTTAGAACAGGTTGTCATAGCAGTGACTATTGATATAATCCTTTGGAAGGTACTGATTAATCTATCTGGAAGGTAACGATTGAGGCAGAATTTCTGGTAAAGTGAAATTTTGAAAATGTTGAACAGTAACATCTTTAATTTCTTTAGAATCTACGGTAAAACGTTTGGTACCAGTCATAGGGTCATTAATCAACAAGTGATCTAGAATAATTGTATTCTTCTTATGATTGAAGATGGAATCAATCATGGCCGATGAGTTGTTTAAGAGATCATCACATTGTTTATCAATGAGTTGTTTGATAGCAATTGTTTTAAGCTTGTGAGTGTCAATTTTAGCTAAATTTGAGAGCATTTTGTAGGTGGCTATGAGATCCTATTTAACTATTATTACTGATTGACTGGTGAGAACAGCAGGAAGGGAGATGAGCGCAAGTTTTATTTTATCAATAATTTTTGTCATGAAAGATATCACATTAGACCATGTTAAACCTCGAAGCCATTTGCCATCTTGGATCGATTTTGTTTTGAAGAGCAGCAAGAAGGAGCGGACCTTTTTTGCAGTAACATAGGAGTTCGGTGATTCATATAGTTGCTTGTGATCATTGCTACCAGAAATCCAAACTTGTGGGATAATCTGTTTATTCGCAGCATATATAGCAGTTTTGATATTCACCCATAAGGCATTTATATTGGAACGAGTTGGCGGAAGATCTTTGAGTTGGTCACAATTATGGCAGTTGTAATGGAAATCAGTATATTCTGCAAAATCTGACATTTTGTTGTATTCATCAATCGTAGATTTGGAACTTGGTGTTTATTTTGGAGAAGACGAGATTTAGCCTGGAAGCGTCACTGTATATCTGTGAAAAATGTGAAAATAATTTTGTGGTCTGAGAAATAAAGCTCAGATTGGTCTATGGAAGAAAAAGAAAGTCTGATATAAGATTAGGTAAGGCAAAAATGGTATCGATTCGTGAACTTCTGTTATTGGCGCAAAAAGTAGGTTCAGGTGTATTATGACATAAGTCATATAAGTCTACGAAGTTAAGTGCAAAAATTTGATCATAAAAATCGAACTTCCAATGTAAAAGGACACTATGGTTATATTTTGACCAATAATGATCCAGATTCGCATTGAAGTCACCTAAGAGAACAATTTTGAAATCAGACTTGAGACCATCTTTAATATGTTTGAGGATCATTTTGTGAAGGTTGAGTCGATCTTTTTTAGTATCAGATGTTAATGAGGCATGTAAATAGATGCAGAAAATTATTAATTTAATATGACCAGCGAGATATAAGTCAATGTAAATAAAGTGATCATTATCTAAAAAGGTACGCTGAATATATATGGCCCAGAAGCGTTTAACTAAAATACTAACTCCTGCATGAATGTTAATACGGAAGCTCCAAAAAGCGCAAAAATTAGAATTATTGGAGTATCGAAAACTTTGATCAGATTTGTGACGAGTTTCTGTAAGACCAATGAAATCGGTATTAAAATCTATAAAAGTATCATTAATTAAAGAGTTTTTAATTTCGCATTGTAAGGAATTAACGTTGTGAGTTGCAAATGAAAGACTGGAAGTTCTTAATAAAGTGTTAGAAGAAATATGTTGGGGTGACGTATTATTATTAATGGTAAGATTAGGTTTTAATATCATGAGAAGTATTGTAAAGAGGGAGACAATTATTGTTTAGCCAACTTAGCAGTCAAGGACTCAAGTTGCATCATCATAATATTAAGTTGTTCTTGTTAGGAAGCAATGATACCATTTTGTTCTTGAATAGTAGCCTTTAACTGAATATTAACGGGATAAGGAACATGAGTATCGCTATCATCCGACGATGTATTAGCAATTCTGGAATACTTGTTAATATGAGAAACAGAGTTGGTAGTATTAGGTGTTTGAGTATTAGGAATTTAAGGGGTGACTGGAGGTGGTTGATGGGGAGTGTGACTTAGTTGGTTATTTTCTAATTTAAGGATTGGTGCTTTTAAGTCAGACATGGCTTTTTTCATGCCAAAAAGCATATCTAAAATTTGGTCAAGTTTTTTGTTAGTATCGTTATTGGCATGAGGATTATGGATCGAGTCATCTAATGAATTATCTTTGGGGCCAGTATCTTTGCTTTTGCCTTTATTGTTATCTAAGGCTTTGGAGTAATTCATATTATTACGATCATTTGGGGGTTGATTGTTTCTATTATTGTTAGCCTTAATGATTAGGTTATGAGAACCTGCAGGTTTGTAATGATTATATAATTTTTGGACAGAAGGGAAGTGAGAGTGAGAACGCTTGTTGTCCTCTGAATCATTCTTAATTTGAGTTGTGATCTGGGGACATTTCATAACAATGTGTTCAGTAAAGCCACACTTGTGACAGCATTTAAGATCTGCTGTGTACCACTGTAACTCTTGGTCACTGAAGGCATAGTTGATTTTAATGGCATCATTGAGTGCTTCATCTGAATCGAAATATAAGATAGCGAATGGTTTTGGTTTGTAATTATTAGATCTCAGAATATAGCAACTTTTTGCTTTAGTGGCGATGATAATATCTTGTAAATCACGTGCTGTAGTTCTGAAGAGAAGATTAGTCAGTTTGAAGCGAATATCATTTCTGTATTTCACCTGTTCAGGGGTGAGATCAGCTGGATAAACTCTTACATGGTCATTATAAAAGTATTGTGACCATTGTGTGTAAAACAATTGGATAGCGTTGGGATCTTCATATGTAATATAGGCGTGTTACTACATGTCTCATGTTTGCATTTTAACATTTGAAAATTTTCCATATTTGGCAAATACAGAGGTAAAGGAGTCTTGTTTAACATTAAGATGAATATCCGTGATATGCAGGATGCGTTGTTAGAACTGCATATTGTCTTTGTAATCTTTATAGTCAACAATAAAGATGGTACAGCAATTGATTTCAAATTTACAAAATGTTGCAACATAAGTTGCAACATATGTTGCAACATTATAAGTTGGAACATATACAGTCAAACCTTGATATAGCGAATCCTTAATATAGTGAATTTTTAAATCAAATATATTAAAATTACCTTTACTATAGTAAACTAACCAATTAAATTCTTTAAAAAATTCATTATAAGCTTATAACGAAGTTGATATTCAGATCCTAGAATTCGTTATATCAAGAGTTCACTGTATAGGTTAAAACTAATTGCAACATAAGTTGCAACATTAAAAGTTGCAACATATTAATTACAGTTCCCATCTTTAGTCAACAAGTTGGTCGATTCCAAAATCAGGAAATTTCATTAAGGAGGCATAGATCATCGACTCCTGATCAGTAAAGTAGATCACTGCGGAATGAATAAAATTAATGTGATGAACATTAACGACTTTGAACGTGTCATTTTGGGCGAAATGGTTGTTGATAGTCTTAATAATCATTTGGGTAGGAAGTTCTCTCGCCGTTTTGGTGATAGTAGAGGCACATGCGAAGGCAGTTGGTCTTGGAATAGTGATGAAGTCACGACCGTCAGTATCCATATTTTCATCATCCTCGATAAGAACATATTCATTCTTGTCCAAAATGTTAGGGAGCGTAGTAGGTTTTGGTTCAAAGTATCAGCAACAATTTCTTTGTCAGAGAGGGAACTGGGGTCAGGAGCAGATTTGGACAAAGAGGCGACAGTTTCAGGTTGCTTGTTTTTTGGGTTGAAGTGAAAGGTGTTTTTTGAATTGGTAGTGCAACTGGTTTTTTTTCCCATTTTTATTTGTAATTTTTTGTAAAAACTCTTTTGAAAAAATTTGTTTGTAAAGTAGAAATAATAAACTAACTGAACAGAGTTGAAATATTAAAAGATTTTTAAAACAAAACGTTTTTATTTTCTAAAAATTTTTGTTTCCAAAAATTTTGGGAGAAGGGAGAAAGAGTTTTTTTCCATAGAAAAACCTTACTACACCGAATTTATTAAACTAAAATTCATATTATGTTTAATAAATTTACCGTAAAGCATTGACTAATCTATCCTGTGTTTTTTACAAATTTACCCTAGATTTGTAAACTATCCAGGTAGTTTAATCAGGGGGGTACTTTGGTATAAGGGGGTTTTTTAATCAGAAAATATATATAGATTGTAATGTTCGTAATGCCCATAAAATTTCGCATGTTTCGTAACGCGTTTCACTTATATCATGTTTTACGATTTTTTTTTCTTTCAAAATAGTCGTTATAGGAAACCAAAAGTCAAAACATTCTAGAATTACTTTAAAAAAAAGAAGACAATGGTGTGTACATGAGAAGTTAATAGTCTTACAATATTTGCAATGTTCAAATAGTGTTCGTGCAATAGCAAAACATTTTGATATAAAACCAAGTCAAGTTCGGGATTGGAGGAAAAAAAAGGACCAGTTGAAATCTTCAGCACCTTACTTACTAAAGTTACATGGTGGTAGACAATCATTTTTTCCAGAATTAGAATAAGAATTAGCAGTGTGGATTACTAGTTGCCACATACAAAGTTTACTAATTACTAGAAATATGACAACAAAAAAAGCCAAGGAACTTTCACAGACTGAGAAATTCCAAGAAATATACCCTACAATTTATTCATTTAAATTTTCAAGAAAGTGGTTGGATTGCTTTATGGTTCGTCATGATTTTTCAAATAGGCGAAGAACAACTG
>CAMKVN010003523.1:0-10277 GCA_946474995.1 Funneliformis geosporum
CGTACCCCTCACTATGTTTTAATATAGTTTCGGCTGTTTATTAATTGCCTTTTTTGAGTTTTGTCCCTCATCTTTAGTGGGTGGTCTGGGATGAGGATGTCAATTTCCTTTGACTAAAGTGCTCAAATATCTCTTTGAAGTCACTGTACAGATAAAAAATAAAATAAAAAAATTCGTGAGATAATACAATTATGAAAAACATGCATAACTTTACAACCATTAATCCAATTATAATAAAAATTTATATTCACATATTTTTGAATCTGCGAAGCAACTTAATTATGCGCTAAAAGTCGATTTTCTTTGACCAAAGTGCTCAAATTGCTCTTTGAAGTCACTGTAAATATAAAAAATAAAAATTCGTAAGATAATACAATTATGAAACGTGCATAACTTTATAACCATTAATTATTATAATATTTTATATTCACATATATGCGAACCCACTGAACAATTTTACTTATGCGATCAAAGTTGATTTCCTTTAACCAAAATGCTTAAATTGCTCTTTGAATTTACTAAATGAATAAAAAAAATAAAAATATTTTGTAAGATAATACAATCACGAAAAACATTTATAACTTTATAACTATTAATCCAATCATAATAAAATTTTATATACACATATTTTTGAATCACTAAGCAACATTACTTATGCGTTAAAAGTCGATTTTCTTTAACCAAAGTGCTCAAATATCTCTTTGAAGTAATTAAACAGATAAAAAAAATTAAAATTAATTTGTTAAACATTATACTAACAACTTTATTAGAATATAAAAAAAAAAGTATATTAAATAAAATTAAAGATATTTTTTTTTTTTTTTAAGATGCGGTGAAGCCTTTATTTATTAAAAATTCAAATTTAAATTACAAAATAAAAAGAAAATCCCAGAAGTGGGTACAAAAGTAGAAAAAATAAAATAAAAGCTGCTTAGCTTTCCTCGAAGAGATAAACCAACTCCAACCAAACCAACTAATTGTCTTGTCACGCTCTAAATCAACTATGAAGAGAAGAAATATTAACACATTACATAAAAGGAAAATTGTTTGAAACAACTAATTTTTACTGCACTAAAAAGAGTCCAAGATCTTCTGTGAATGAAAGAGTTAGTAAAAATTTGTAAATGGTTTATATTATTATCATTATTAGGAGACGAGTGCAGTGTGAGAGTCTGTTTAAAGTTACATGATTTAATTCTCTTTTTTGTGTTTGTGATGTTGATGGATAACTCCTTTTCAATCGTTAAAGCACATCTGGATTTCCATATTAAGGTGATAGATTGTTCAATAAAGTGATTGTAAAAGGCAAAAAGAATAGCAAGGGTTTTGGTTTGGCAGTTAGTAAAATTATTGATGAGAAGATAAAAGTGAGAAGGTACAATCCCTTTTATGAAGTCGATAAGGGTGAAAGGGGAATTGGATGTTTGAGGAAAAGATCAGAAAGGATGAGATAGGTCGAGAATTTCCTGTAATTCGGGTGACTATTTATTAGAAGAGGTGTGGATGAAGAAATGATTTTTAAGAGTTTGGATACTTCTAGTGACGATATCAATGATGGTGGGTCAAACTTCTGAGTAAGCCCAAATATGTATGAATGTTTCATCTGTAGTATTACAATGACAGCATTTCCAAGTAGAATCATAAAGATCGGGTAAAGTGAGCTTAAGAAATTCTACAGTTGGTATTTGTTCCAAAAGAAGTTAGTATTTTTGTTTATGGTAGTATGATTCTTTATAAGAAGTTTAGTTGTTTAAATCGTAATTGATGAGTTTAAAAGTGCAGAGCCAATTAATAGGCTTATTTTTGTAATGGTTATTTCTTTGAAGATTATAAAAGTCACAGAAAGATTTAGAGTTAATAAAGTCTTTAAAAAAAGGTCGAATTTCTTTGTTGATAGGATATGATTGAAAGGTAGGAATGAAAGAGAGATAAGAAACACGTGAGAAGGAGAGGGAGATAGGAAAATCAGTAAGAACGGATTTAGCCAAATGGTCTACTTTTTCATTAAAAGGATTTCCAGAGTGTGCTTTAACTTTTACCAAGGATAAAGTTAATTATTTTTGTTCAATGAGCTTGAAGATGAAACACCAGTATATGTAAAATGGGGTTTTGAAGAGCAACGAGTAATATGCACAAACATTATTTCGTAATAAGTGATTATATAAAAGGATCGTGAAAGACTATCAGTATGGATTTTAATGAAAGATTCAAAAGGACATATGAAAAGAGTCATTAAGAGAGCAAAAATTTCAGCATTAGTAGAATTGGCCTAAAGAGAAGGCAAAGCAGCAGCAAAGCTAATATTTAAAGTATTGTGATCAGTAAAAAAGCAAAACTAATGTAGATTTGTATAGGGAAAGGTAAAAAAAGATGAGAACCATCCGTATAAAATTCTAAATATGTTTCAAGAAATAAATTAATTCTAAAATTGATAAGTGAAGTAATGCAATCTGTTGAAGTAAAAAAACTTTCTATAGTTAAAATATCCAAATCTAAATTAAGATTGTCAGGCAAAATATTTGAAACTGAAGGAGTATATATGAAACGGAATCTAGTAATAGCTTAGTCCATAATTGGCCATAATGATCTTTTAGGAACATAGAGATTTTTTCCATTATTTTGGAATAACAGAGATGTAGAAATAGGATTTGGTAATAATGGATCCATAAAAGTAGCACAAGGCAGTTTTTTAAACTTTGGTTTAATTTTGAGATGCTTTCAATTTTTGTTAAAAGAGCAACCAGTACAAGGAATGAGCACATCAGACCTCTTTGATGGTAAACGAGAATCATTGGTGGGGTTCGTCAAAATGAAGTGCTGAAAAAGACATGGTGGAGCAGGAAAAATAAGTTTGAAGACTTTTCCAAATATAGGTGAGCCTGGAATCAGTAATTTGTATATGTCATATTCTGGAGGAGTCCATAGATTAGCCCACTTAGTGTTCTATTGAAAATCAGCAATTGATAAAGAGGTGTTGTAATCATTGAATACTGGAGTTTCAAAACAGAATTCCAGTTTAAGATGATTTGAATATATTGGATTAGATAAAACTATTTTTTTTAACAATTAAAACCAACGTGGGGTAACACCATTGAAATTTGTCGAAAAATAAGATCTGAGTTGAATGTCATGATAGTTAAAGAGAAATTTGCCTGTAGCAATGATCTGAGAAAGGAAAAGGATGTTTTTTGACCGAATATTGTGTAAATTCTTAAAATGCTAAGGTATAATAGTTTGAAAAGGAACTAATTCACCTTTGATTCAAAAAGTTTGATCATTCTTGAAGAACTAACAAATGAGAAATCAGATTCATGATAAATAGTAAAGAAATTGGAGAGAAAATTAGTATATCTATAATGTTTGAGCGATAAGGGCCAACAATCAAGAGAGTTATCGTATAGCCAAAAATGATATTAAAGCTGTTTAAGACGTATAATAGTTATTAGGCCTAAAATAGAATCATCCAATGAAGAATTAACAATATTGATAAACTGCTATATTTTGGAAGGTTGAGAAACAGCTGCGAGATCATTAAATCTATAAGCTAGTTTATTATAAAGAATCGAATTAGGAGTGCTAAGCCTAAGTCCTAATTTATGTTTAATAAGCCTTTGCATAAGTTTATATAGACAGTCACTTTCGAGTTCAGAAAGAATAGTGAGTCTCAATCTGTATTCTAAATGAGGAATGAGAACCATATTATTTAAGTAGCGCAATTGTTTGTCAGTTAATGATTTGAATCTAAGTTTGTCTCTAAAAGAAGCAATTTCTGAGGAGATTTGATGTTTAATAAACTTCTTATTATATTGAGCAGAGATCTATATACCAAGATATCGGGTCGAGTCCCTAGGTGAAATATTTTTGCATTCAAAGGATAGGAATTATGAAAGATAATTGAATTAGTGTGGTTATTATCAGTAATCAAATATGATTTATCAAAATTGACTTTCATTGAATTCAGCTCGTAAAACATCTGGACTATATTGAGGATACTGAACATTTGATCGTAACTATCAGCAATTCAAATAGTATTGTTCATGTATACAAGAACAGGGATAGTAACATTAAGAGAGTCAGTTTCAGAAATGTCGAGATCAGGATTCCATGTGGTAGACAATTTAAATTCAAGTTCAGATTCTCTAATGCAATCAAAAAGAGGATCATAATAGATGATCCACAGAAGAGGAGAAATCACTTCACCTTGGTCGATTTCAACTAAAATATCATAAGGATCGGTAAGACTATAGTTAGTGAAATTTGATTGAAACAGTTAAAAAAAAGCCCTGTAATCAAATTAATCAAAGTTTTTGGGAATTTCAAATGGGCTAAAGCTTTATTAAGCATGAAAATATTAACTCTGTCATAAGCTTTGGATATGTCTTGAAATAAGATATGGAGATCTTATTTGTATGATTTATCCGAACTTTTCTGTAGATGATAGTATTTGAGAAGATTATTAATAATATGTAGAGGTTCCAAAGTAGA
Organism: Funneliformis geosporum; assembly: GCA_946474995.1. Lineage (NCBI taxonomy): Eukaryota > Fungi > Glomeromycota > Glomeromycetes > Glomerales > Glomeraceae > Funneliformis > Funneliformis geosporum. Next base: position 4,486 of record CAMKVN010003523.1, read on the forward strand.
TTGGTGCGGTAGGCCTGCAAAGTTCAATCTAGACAAAGTTTTGTTGGCAATAAGAATCTTTTGTAATCATGCGTTAATAATTTTTGTAAAAGCTTTACAGACAGTTTCAAGTAAAGTAATAGATCGTGTATTGTTGAGATCGCAGTTCTATAGTTTTGGCTTAGATATCGGATACATGTAAACTAAGTTTCACTGCTTAAGGGTAAGACTGGATATGAAGTATGTACATATTATATGATACAAAAATTTGTTCGCTAGAGGGTCCATTTTCTTTAAAAGTTCATTAGAAATGGTAGAAGGGCTGGAAGCTTTATCATTAGGCAAATGTTTAATAAATAGGAGCCATTTGTCATAAGTAGGAGAATCTAAAATTTGATCATATACATCATTATTAATAGTAAGAAGAGGATGGTAATATTCTTCCCATTAGGGCCAGAATTTTGAAAAATCAGAGGTCATTGGATCTGTAACTTTCTTATTTAGTGAGCCAGCTACTGTTTGGAAGTGTAGAGCAGTAGCTTTCTTTAACTTTTTTTGGTTTAATTCTAGATACAGGTCTTGATTGGGTTTATTAATGAGAATTCTATTGAGAACGATAGTATTTCTAGACTTCTTTAAGCATGAATCGATCATTTTAAAGGGAGCATCTTTATAGTTGTCTGCCTGTTGAGAAATAAAAGCTTTAATTCTATCATTATTTTCTTGCTTGGAAACTATTTTTAGTTTACATTCCAATGATTTAATGATAGAAGCTTTCAAATCGTTAAAATAAGAATGAAGATTTTTTGATAAAACAAAAATCTAAAGAAGCTGATGATATTTTATGTTCTGTAGCAATGGTCAAGACAGATTTATGTTTCTCAGAAGAAATAAAAAATGGAAAAGATGAAGAAGTAGGAGCAGATGACGTTTTATCTAGGAAAATTTTCGTTTTGTGGTAGTTTGTAAAGTTTTTTGATTTGTTTGTGAATAATAGAATTATCAAAATTATAAAGGGACTTATGGTGTAATGTAGTAGTAGTTTTAGGAATGTGTTTGTTTGCAGCACATATTACTGATTTGACAAAAATTCCCAAACTTGATTAATCAAAGTTTGAGAAAAGCCAAAAACATTAGTGTCATGAAATTTTTTTGATTTTTTAATTAACTTATCCAATTTATTAGAAAATAAATCCCAGTGTAAGAAAGTAGTCTTGTCAAAGTTATAGGATTTTTGTGTGATCTTATGTTGTTTACGATAAGCATTAGACGAAATATTGAAGATATTATTTTTGTAAATCATAATATGCAAAGGTAAATGGTCTGATTCATGAATAGTGCTAGTGGAATCGAAAATTTTGAAAGAGGTAAGATCATGAAAAAGAGAAATTGAAGTAAAGATATAATTGATGTGTGTATGTGTTTTTCTCAAAGAGGTAAACATATGAGGTAATTTCCTTAAAGAATTTGAAATTAATGAGGCGGTATATATGAAATTAAGGTTAAGAATTTTATCGATAAATGATCTAAAGGTTCTATTTCTTTTCGTATTATTATATTTATGTTGGAGTTTATAAAAATCAACGTTAAAATCTCCCATTAAAACTATGTGGTAAGATTTAGACTAAGCTTCGAGAATAATATTAATTATTATAGATTCTAATTTAGATCTTAGTAGTAATTGGTCATGATCCGTAAAGTTAGCTGGGAGGTAAATTTGAATAATTCTCAATTTGGTCTTATTTTTGAAAAGGAGGTTGATATAAGAAATTCTGTCAAGTATAAACTTTTGAAAAAAAATATGTTAATGTAAATAAGATCAAATGATGAAACTAACACCTTGATAATTGATTTGGAAGTTTTCTGACGAAAAAATGAATTTGTATGGCTTATTGTGAAGATTTTTTGATTGATAAAGAGCTTGAGCTAAGTTTAAATGAGTCTTGCTTAGTCCTAGAATATCTAAATTATAAGTAGTGAAAAAATATTCAATTTGAGCTATTTTTTCACTAGAAATACAGCTTCTGATATTTTGAGTAGCGAAGGAAAAAAATTAGGGTCATTGAAGTAAGAATAGAAATTATCATTTATTAATATTATTTCATTATTATTAAGATGAACTTGCTGAACACTATTGTTATGATTGGATTAGTATACACTCATTAATTGGATGATGTAAACGCTTGAATCATGATACGTAAAGCACTTGAAATTTCTCTGATTTCAGATCTAATGTCATTAACAGAGGTTTCAACTAAAATAATGCGATTAAGATCATTCATTTGTGAGTTAGATGAGTTGTTAGAAACTATGTTATTATTATTATTATTATTTAGATACAGATTCATTTTGATCTTTGTTAGTAACAGGAGGATTATTTGACACATATTCCATTTTCTCATCACCGTTGTGAAGGGGAAATTCATATGTGGGATCATCAATTTAATCAGGGTCATGTACAACGTAATGTATAAATTCGAGACGATTGAGACGAAAGTCAATGTCATTTTGGTTTTGGTCTTGCTTAATGGCTGCATTTTTTAGGGAAACTATCTCATCGTCTATTGAGATAAGTTTGTTTTCAATGACACCTAATTTTTCTTGGATAACTTTAAAAGCATCAACTATATTTGAAGGAACATTGCTGATCTTTCTATGGGAGGGAGTAGTTTTTTGGGATCAGTAAGTATTTGAGAGTATGATTTGGATGGGCCACTGTTGTTATTGTTAAATGACCTTGGAGGATGGTATTGTTCTGGTCTGAAACAATCATATAAGGGTCGATAAGGATTAGTAAGTTTGCGATTAGTACAGTCTTTGAATTTATGATCAGGGATACTACAACTTCTACAATATTTTTTTGAAGGTACCATCCAATATAAGATTTTTCCTTTGAATTTCTGAGATTATGAAGCAGCTTCTGTAACATCTTCAGTATTAGTGAAATTTATAAAGGCATATAGTCTAAGTCTATATTGTTGATCACGTGAGATGAAACAGGATTTGGCGTTGATATAAAGTAAAAAGTCAAAAAGTTGTCATTGATCAGTATTGAAAGGTAAATCTGTAAGTTTGAGTTCGAACTGTTATCTCAGTGCTGTTTGTATGGGGTCAAGATCAGTTGGTTCTACTCTGAGCAGAAATTCTAAAAAAGTAACAGATCAAACTCAATCATAAAAAGCTTTAATGGAATCAGGTTCTTTGAAAATAATGAAGGTGATCTGCCAAGGTCCACGGATGATCATTGAGAACTAGGAGATTTTTCATATTTAGTAAAGTAATTTCTAATAACATCTGATTTGATAAATAAGGAAATATCAGATACTTTTATAGTTCGGCCTTTTTCGGCATCTTGTCTTTGTTGTTTGACCGCAGGATTGATTATAGTAAAAATAAGATTATGTTGTGTTTCTGGTGTCTTTTTAAGTGCATTTTTTAGGGAGTCTATCGTGTCAAAGTATATAAAGAATTTTCTGATTTTGGAAATATAAGTTGAGCCTTGATAACCATTATAGTGAATGAAGAGGAGTTAACAAACATGCGTTTTTCAGCAATCAAATTTCCTTTTATGTTTGAGGCATTATCAGTCGCGTAAAAATGCGTGGATGAAGTAATAATGTTGAAAAAAATATCTTGCGTGTCTTGATCATGTGTTTTGTCTTCATTTTCCATTTCTTCTGACCATGTATCTTCTTTTTGTTTACCTTTGTTGGTAATAACCTAATTTATAATTGGATGAAGAACATCTTTATTGTTATTATAGCAATTGGAATCAGAAGCATGCATAGAGTCATTAGTCATATCTTTAGCGGAAAAAGAATAAGTTTCTTTATCATTTGCATCTGTAGAAGTTGAATCAATATCCATGAATTCTGAAGTAATATGTTCAATTGTTAAGTCATTATGAGAGGGAATAAAGTTGTTGTCAGTAATAATATTGTTAATAGTATAGCTCCTAATGAGTCAAGTCAAGTCGAGTCAAGTCAAAAATTTTAAAACTCTAACTCAACTCAACTCGAGTTATACTTAAATTTAACTTGGCTCAACTCAAGTCAAATAAAAACTCCCAAAATATATTTGCTGATTATATAAATAATAAAATAATAAAATTATATTAATGTTTCGGAGGCTATTATCTAATGATCTACCGATCAGAATTTCATGAAATCTGCACCATCGTGTTCGCCGAGATGCGCTCATCAAAACGATATGTGTTGCATTTCTAATGGATCACTGAACGCAGAGATATTCAAGAAAATGTGTTGAAAAATTGATTTTTGGCTTCGAAGGCTATTATCTTGAGATCTACCGATCAGAATATCGTGAAATCTGTACTATCATGTTCGCCGAGATGCGCTCATCAAAATGATATGTGTTGCATTTCTAACGGATTACTTGACGCTAAGATATTCAAGAAAACGTGTTAAAAATATTCAATTAAAGCTTCATAACCGATATATTTTCGAATTCTGGGATTGAACCAAATTGAGTTATACAAGATTCCAAATATAGATATATGGTTACACAAATTCCTAGAAAGGAAATTTTTGACTATCGAAAAATTGGAAAATCATTAAAAATGATATACACAAAATTCCCAAAATGGTAATTCGTGTAATATCAATTCACGTGAGTCAACTCGAGTCAACTCGAGTTGAAATGAGTCAAGTCAATTTATTGACTCGACTTGACTAATGACTCAACTCGAGTCAAATGAGTCAGAAAATTTTTGACTCGACTATACTCAAACTCGAGTCAACTTATTTGACTCGTGAATCAACTCGACTCATTAGGAGCTCTAGTTAATAATTTGTTCCAAAGGAGTTAGTTTTAATTTTTTTGGGTTATTCAGTCTGTTCAGTAAGTAAGGTTTGTTAGTTAGAGCTAGAAGAAGTATTATCATTTGTGTCTATATTGTTTCTTTTATTGTTCAAAAGAGTTTGAGAATATTTATTATTGTTTCTATTTTTCGTTTATCTAATTATTGGTATTTTTAGAAGAAAGAGTAAAATTAAAGTTAAAATTAAAGATGTTTTTAATTAAAGATATATTTTTTTTTTTTTAGGTGCTGCGACTTCGAAAGACGACCTTAACACTTAAGCCTAACACTTACTGAAGTAAGTACTAGACACCATTAATAATGACGTGCCGGCCAATTAATCTTAGGTATTTTCCTATTTTTCAAGTTATTACCATATCGAGCGCATCCCCCTCAATGTGTCTATCTAAGCATAACATCCTAACCTGGCAACTCAAACCTCTTGTTGTAATCCGGTATTAGGTACTTAGCATCAAAAATACTGTCAAATTTAGATAGAGGGATCATCTCAGTAATAGTGAACGTCATCACTACATTTACTAACAGTCTAGTAAACTATAACTAAGATCTAATTTACTTGGTTTGGCTTTATTACTACTATATAAAGAGCCGCAGGATTCATGGGATAGTACCACAAGATTTGCCCAAATGGTGATCTCCAGTTATGCATATAGATCACATCAACCAGGTGACTTTGATACCTATAACGTCAAACAACTCAGGAATCGAATCTGACTTCTAACCCTAGTGACATCTCGATTAGACGGTGCTGCGGGCAGTGATGTATATTTTTGATGTCCCAAACATTTTGAGACTGTCCTATACTATTGTCCAAAATGTCTCACATTAAGTTTCAATGTTCCAGGCCATGTCTCAAAAATGTCCTATGACAACATTGGCTGTAGGTGTGAATGCAATTTATTATCACTGCTGATCTAATCTACTAAATTCTGGTCAATCACTTCCTTAATTTATATACAATCTTATGATCATA
>CAMKVN010003524.1:0-10274 GCA_946474995.1 Funneliformis geosporum
GAACTTTCTGATCGACATTTCTATACCATAAAAGGAATGATCGACATCATCCATTTTTGGTAAAATCCCTGACTGCAGTAAAATCAAGTGAAATTTCAGTTACCTTGATCAACCTTGCAGTGAAAGAGGCATGATCTCATTCTTTTTGGTTATGCGCTGAAATTGGTTGTTGGATGTTTGACCAGATTCGCTCCTGTGAACGAATCATATTTGTCGAAGAACAAGTTGATAATAGAAGAAACATTTTGCTGTGATGTAGGTTCAGGAAATTCTTCTAGAAGGAAAAACATGGAATAAAGGTTTTGGTCAAAAGCTTGCACTGAAGTTGTATCTTTGTTTAAAAAATTCTCTGACATTTTAAAACTGGCATCAACGTCAAGAAGAGCTTCAGTTTTTTCTGGAGTAGTTTCTGAAGTGTCAACTTCCATTGTCACAACTGGCTCAGCTTATTGTTGGTTTTAAGAGGGGAAGCGAAGCGTCCTCTTTGTTAGGTTTTTTGTTCTCTTTTATTTTGTGACATTGTAACGGAAAGAGTTTTATTGTATCATTTGTATTACCTTATTATTTTTTTTTGTTTTTTTTACATCATGGTTAGGGATGAGACAATTAGGTTCAGTTCAGTTTTGGTTCTGTGAACCTGGCATTCTAATATTTAAATTAAACTGAACTGGGTTCTGCAGACCAATTTCAAATAACCAGTTTGAATTGGTTCAGTTATAACTGGTTCTGTAAACTCAGTCTAAACAGTCTAAACTGGTCAGTTTAAATCATGTTTTTTTTATAGTTTCACAGTAAATGTGAACCTGTACTATTTTAACATTTTTCTACAAACAGAAAGTAAGAGAGGCAAATGAAACAAACATTTAGAAACCAACTGAAAGTTTCCAAAGGACTAATAATTTGAACCCAATTTACTCTTTATTATTTATTATATGATTCTTATTACATATTAGGTATAGACTTGTTTATAACCTGATAAAGGAAATGATCAATATTGATCTAACTCTTCATATATAAAAAGCAACTGAGAATGCTTGTTCTGATGCAACACTGATTGCCTGGATTGTAAGGTAGTTTCATGTCATTAAACTTAAAACTGGGTATTCCTTTTTATGCACTTGCTACCATAAAAGTGATCTGTTTCTTCATCTACCGGTAGTGCAAGATAGCGGTTTAATTCAGATGCTGTGCAAAATATTGGCAGGTGGTATTAACAGTTAATGCAAGTGAAAATGTTATCATATTATTAGGAACTTGTTTTTAGGAAAAACTGAAAGTTTATTTTGAGGATCTTAAATAGCAGAAGTAACAGATAAACTATCTATTATGTTCTAATAATCCTTAAGTTTTGATAAATCGATGCTGCTATTTCACATTGAGTAGTCTTTATTTTCATTGTATCTTTGCAAATGCTTTAGGATTCCATCAAAGATAAATCGAATGTCTCTAAAGTCAGAAAAAATGAGGCAGATAAGTGTTTGGTGGCTTTTTCTATGGGCTTGAGGAGTAAGCAAGTATCCTATTATTAAAATATAATTTATTTTTTAAGGTTAGTAAAAATTGTGTATATAAGGTAAGTATAAAATGGCAATTGGGATTTGCTTGCTGATTTTAACCAATGCGATGTCTCTTAAACAGGTAATTATGGATACTGACGTTTGTGCAAATAATCCTCCACTCAAAAAAGCTTTCTGAAGCTAACTAGATAGTTCATCTTAATAATCCCAACTAATGTATAAGTCAACTTTATATAGCTGATTCTACCTTAATTACAATCCAATCCATTTTATTAGAATAAAGATCTCTAACTGATTGATGATCAGCAAGCAAGTGAACATAAGGCTCCAACGGGTATCAATGTCTAAGATAGGCTTTAAATATTTAATCTTCTTTACATTACAAAAAGATGAAGCTCATTACAAAGTAAAGTTGAATTTTTTATTTTGGATATTAATTCACTCGATTCATTAACAAGTCTCATTCCTCTTTTAACTCCAAGATTCAGAACATAAGCAATGCATCAATAATGCAAAAGTCATAGAAGAAAATTCTGAATCAAGTTTAGAAGCAATCTCTCGTCCATATACTAACATTGCAGATTCATTATCCATAGTAAGTGTGAGAATTCTTTCAAAAATTCCAAATTCATCTAAGATACTATAAGGAATTGTAATTGAAGTTAAAATTTAGTTAAATTAATTAAAAGAAAAAAAATTGAATTGAACCTCTTAATTGCTCATGAGTTCTAAAAAAGCCTCACAATTCAAAGTAGATGTTCACATATCGGCCGTCAAAGAGATTCGTTCTGGAACTTTTTGAAGATCATTAATAACCTTCAGTTATTAGGTTACAAAAATTTCGATTATTAAGTTTTTAATTTGATGTCATTAAGGAATATAAAAATGTGGACAAAAGAATCTAATCATTGCTCTAAAAATGTGGGCTATCATCACAAATAATTCATTGGATAAGATAAGTGATATGTTCCTTTTGCTTTTTTTATTGAAAGGTTCTGTCTTTTTATTCATTAATATTCCTTAGTGTTTTTTGCAAAGTCGAAATACCACTAGATAATTTGTACTTTGTTGAACATTTTTTACAAACATTAAATCCTAATGCGTAAGATGGATTCCTATCATAATATCTCCAAATGGTACTAGAAGTTGTAGCAGATATATTAAAATCAGCTTCAGTTCCTTATCAGAGTTAACGTTTTCCTATTTAATATCATTATCAAAGTCCTGGTCAAGGTCTTCCTGATCGAAGACTTCCTGGCAGAGGTTTTCCATGTTACTAATGAAAAAAATACTTTTTTTGTCAATTATCAATTTTTACATGTTCAATAACTGATAATCCATCAGTTTAAATTGATAATTTTTTTGTATAATATGAAACTTATTTTTGAATAATTTTATTTATTATAATAAATAATTGAAGTCATTTCTGTAATTTATTATTTAATCATTAAGAAAATATGGATATACGAAATGCATTATTTATTGTAATCATTAAGAAAATTAACAGAAATGGGATTTATTTATATATTTTACATTTTGTGTAAAAAAAAAAATAAAGATCTATCAGTATACTATCATAGTTACAAAAAAAAAACAATAGAGATAGATATATTAGTTATTATCATAGTATCATGATTATCAGCATTTAAAATAACTACTAGGGAACGGGATCCGTTCAAAGTCCGAAGTATATAAATTATAATATCATATTTCACATGATTAATTATTTTGTAACACAAAAGACATAACACATGATAACGTAAACAAAATGTCATTGGTTATCAGGCTTGCCAAATTTGGACGGACAGAACGACCTTGCATTTGAATGTCATAGTAGTAAAATGTTCTCCACTATGCTTCGAACAATAATTATATTTGGTTCTAAAACTTTAATTAAAACTAGTTTTTTGAAACTAGTTCTAGAACTTTAATTAGAACCGGTTTTGGAATCAGTTCTGAAATTTGAACTGATGGTTCAAAAAGCTTCAGATTTAAGAAAACTCAGTTTTAACCATTCCATTAAGGAACTGCCCCATCCCTAGTCAAGGTGATGGTATCGATATAATGGCAATGATCCTTGACATGTCATAATTATCTACTTATGACCTCAACCTAAGCTTTCCATTTTATAGGCAAACCTCAATCTTTTGACTGGCCCTAGATCTTGCCATACCATATATATCAGACTTAAGCCCTTTGGGAGTTACCTTCTAAGGTTACCAATCATCCTGTGACCACATATCACTTTAGACTGAGGGATCTATTACACCATAATCCTTGCTAGGGATTATTTTTACCCAAACTAATGCAGCAGGATTCATGGGATGATTACCACAAGATTTGACCAAACAGTGAACTAGACAAACATCTTAGGAATCGAACCTAACCTCAGATCTAATGATATGTTTGATTAGACGATGCTGCAACATGCAATACAGTTTATACATATTTCAGCCTAAAAATCATATTTGGCGTAAAAAAGTAAAATTAATTTTTCCCGGCAATTTCCCCCTTTTCTATTGCAAAGGCCCCATATATGGAAATAAGGGTTCCTGTCAGGTGAGACGTAAGATTGTATCCATTACAGACCAATCAGTGAGGGCCAAGTTTCTGTTGATCCAAAGCTTCATTTGCATCTACATGTTCTAATGCCCATGCAGTATTTAATCATGATTAACATTGATCAATGGCAATCAACCAGATTTATGCATGTTAGTACATATGGGGTGAGTGCTGGGAAAATGGATCAAATTGATTTTTTTTTTAAAAAAATTTTTTGTCGATTTGATCCCTTTTCCCAGCACTCACCCCATATGGGAGCTTTGCAGTAGAAAGGGAGGAAACTCTAAAAAAAATTTTTTTTTTGAGTTAATGTTAAATCTGAACTTATTTTACTAAAAAAAATCATGTATCGGCCAATACCTGAACTGATGGCCTAAGTCTCAACATAATTTTTCATGAGGAAACCATTAACATGCACCAACCCTGGAAGTTGCCATCTAGGAATAGACTCTACACAACCCTTTTGAGGAGGCATAGGTACTAAGATCTCTAGATATTATCAAATTTGGATAAAGGGATCACTTCAGCTTTACCAAAGTCAAGTAGTTACAATTTGCCTTACACCCACATAGTGCAATATTGAACCAGTGACTGGAAGTAACCCTACTTAACAAGGTGACTTTAAACAACCCAGGAATCGAACCTGACCTCTAACCCTAATGATAACTTGATTATACAGTGCTGTAACGTGCAATGCAGTCTATTATCACCATTGATCTAATCTACTAAATCCTGGTCAATCACTTCCTTATATGGAAATAAGAGCCCTGCCAATTGTAGACCAATCAGCAAAGGCCAAATTTCTGTCGATCCAAGGCTTCATTTGAATCTACATATTCTAACGCCATGCAGTATTTAGGCATAATCAATGTTGATTGATGGATCAATCAACCAGATTTGTATGCATATTAGTACATACACTCATCAATTCAGCCACATGAAATTCTTACGAAATTATCTAGTTTTATATATCGGCTGATACCTGAACTGATTTCCTATTGCTATGTAATGAAACTTTAGCTTATAGGAGACTCGCGGTTTAACCACTGAGCCAGGATGCCATTCCCTCATTTGTAGGTTTGGTAAAAGTCCTAATTGATCCTAATTGGTCCTAATTAATTTTAAAAAAATTATTAGTTTTAAAGATTAAATTTTTTTAAATATAATTATTATATTCAATTTTTTAATTAAAGTTACTTATTAAAATAAGTTTAAATTTCTTTTTAAAATTTAAAAATTTAGACCTAGGACCAGGTCCTAAATTAAGTATATTTATAATCTTAAAAAATATTTTTATTTTAAATTAATAAAATAATTGATATATAATAATTATTAAAAAGACTAATTTATTATTAAAAAATTTAATTAATAGTATATAAATTAAAATTATCTTTTAATTCTTAAAGACCAACTAGAACTTATTAGGACTTTTACCAACCCTACTCATTTGTATTGCCTTATTGTTTCTTTTCCTTTTAAGTGTGATAGTTTCACATAATCTTTATTAAAAAATATATAACATATACAAAAATCAAAAAATACAAATACTTCTATTTAAAATAATAATGAAACTAAACTAGATCAAAGACGACCCTGCACTTTCCTAGAATCAAATAAAAAAAAAAGTTACATCACCTTCCAGTAAGATAACCAGAATAAGGAAAGGGCTTGGCCCCTACTGCACCAAAAATCTATCCAATAAGATCCTAAACAGACTGTCTTATCTATAATAGGTGAATCGAACAATGAAGTTAAGGAACTGAATTGATATCCAGAAGCTGAAATGTTGAAGACTTTATAATCAGAGATGTTTACAGAAGATTTGAATTGTTTAAAAAGAACACATCTATCAGTCCAAATTCTTTGAGATTGTTCAAAAATAAAAAGCATAAAGTTAGAAAGAGCTGCTAATGCATTAGTTTTTGAAGAAATTACTGAGCGAATTAGGTTAATGAGACATAGAGGAATAATTCCTTTGATGAGATCATAAAAAGAAAAGAAAGCATAATTGGAAGTAGACCAGATGTTGATTAATTCAATGTCAGTAAGAGATACATTGTTGTGCAATAGCACCTTCATTTTATAATGAATTATTGGACAGTCCCAGATATGTTGAAAAGTTTCATCATCGTCATCGCACCTGACGCATAACCAAGAGCTGTTGTATAATGTAGGATGTCTGGATTTGAGAGTCTCTAATGTGGTAAGCATTTCCAAGAGTCTTTGCATTTTCTTTTTCTTAAGAATGGAAGCTATGTTATCAGCAATACAGAAAGCAGTTGCTTTTCAGTCAATTTTTATTATTTGATATTTGTAATTAATGTTGAGACTAACGTTAAGGAAGGAGATCAGATTAAAAGTTCAAAAGAGATTTTTTATGAAGAATCTGAGGGGAAAAGTGATAGGAAGATTGTTGTAATACAAAGTGAATTTCTGAGAAATAGTCAGTGAGAGGTTGAGAGCCAATGTGTTTAAACTATTCTTAGCTAAAGTATCAACATGATTATTGTAAGGGATGCCAGAATGAGCTTTGATTTTGATTAATGAGACTTTAAGGTTGAAGGTGTTGATAATATTGAACAGACAGTGCCAGAGATGTAAGTTAACAATTTTAAAAATGGTTGTTGTGATGGTGAGCATGAAGTGAGAAGTTGGTAGTGTCAGAATTGAGAAAGAACAACTTATGAATTAGTAAGGATTTTAATGACAGCTGATTGGCGCTACAGCAACTGCTGTAATAATAGCAGCAAGTTCAGCAACAGCAAAAAATGGAAATGAAGTGGTGAATGCAGTAGCATAAGAAACTACAGGAGCAGATAGTCCATTCGTAGAGAAGAAGAACCTAAATAGACTAACGAGCCATCAGTATAAAATTCTAAATTAGTAGATGAAAACTGTGAATGAAGTAATAATAGTTGATATATGAGGATTCAATATAAATGATTTAATAAAAGAAAAGTAGTTTGGGGATAATTAAAAGTAATAAATTTCATAAATGCAAGGTCATTAAATAAAGCAATAGACCACAAACTATATGGAATAGCTTTAGTTTTGTTTTGATATATTGGTATTTAAAAACACAAGTCAATAGGAAGAGAAAGAAACAAGTTTTTTTCCTTTGTACGCTAAATACTTTGGAGACGAAGGCCAAAGGGTCATAATAATGACAACGAGAACATTCATTGAGAAGGGTTTTGTGATTATGACCTTTGACTGATACGAAGTGTATGACATGCTTGATCAGCATCAATTTTCAAGAGCTGTCCAAGGAAGGGTTTATTGTCACCCAAGTTCCAGTCCAAGATAAATGTATTTTTATTTTTTTGTCTTACCAGAGAGGGAAAATAATAATTAAAAGATACGACATGAGTAAGGTTGCTTGTCTAAACTCATTTTGGATTTGGCTAAACGTCTAAACCTTTAGTTTCATTAAATTTTTACTAAGTGTTTGATATAGTTTCGCGATTTTTATAAGCTTTGATATAGTTTTACCTTTTTCTGAATTTCGCAGATTTTTTAATAAAGTTTTAATATAATTAAACCAAGTTTTACCTGTACTATTTAGAATTCTAACTAAATCATGTATTATGTGAGAGATTATCTATAAGAAGTGTAGGTTCAAGTATGTCAAACCACTTAAGCGATCTGACAGTACGCTGAGTATCAGCACAAACTGACAGGTTATGATAAATAAATATATGGGAGGTTTGCTAGGAAAATGGGATTTTGAGCATTTTTTATTAAAATTTAATTTATGATAATATTAGATTAAAATGCAATAAAAATTAAAATTTTAATAAAAAATGCTCAGAGTCCCATTTTCCTAGCAAACCTTCCATATGGTTGCCTTCAGAGTTTACTAGTTATTCCATGAAAAGTAGTGAATATTTCCCTAAATCACTGGTCAATCCTTTATATCAATGTGGAATAAATGACTAAATAGGCGTAGAGCCCTCCAACTTGAGTATTGTTCAGTTGAAAAAATAAATTCAGATGTTGCCAATCACATAGTAGATAAGAGAACTAATCTTTAGGTGATTTGTACAGCTACTCTTTTTTGTTGAAGTTGTAGATAATAGAATCACCAAATAAGCCTTGATCATTCATCATATAGAGAAAGGCTTCACTATACAAAGTAAGAAGCCGTTGATACAAATCTGTCAAATTATAAAAATGTGCAAATAAAGGACTAATGTAGGTTTATCACATAACAGTTTAAGCTTCTTAAAGAATGATATAAATGGTGAGACAATAGTTTTACATTATTGTTTGGTGAAAAATATAAGTTGGGATCAGCATTCTAAATGAGAAATCAGAACTGAATTAAATATATAAATCAACTATTTGTCTGTTAATTTCTTGTTAGCCATGATGGCAATAGCTAATCTAATTTCATCGGCTAGTAATTTGTTGACAAATGATTTGTTAGAACCAAGAGAAATTCAAACACCCAAGTATTTAGTGATACCCACTGGTCGAAATAGTCCAAATCGGCTATAAATCAGATGGCCAAATTTAGGCTGATTTTGGTACTATTTTCAGCAGGTTTGTTATTTTCTGATCGACACAATCTACGCTGATCAACTCAAACAGATAATACAAATCGACATCAATCAATAAAACCATTCAGCATCAATTCGGAATATAAATTCCATCATAAATCAGCTTCAATTTGGCCAAATCGATGCCAATCAACTCAATCCGATATAACCATTCGACATCAATTCGGAATATAAATTCCATCATAAATCGGCTTCAATTCGACCAAATAAGTATTATAAAAAATCAGACAATAGCGATATATTATTTATTAGCAAATATTTAATAATAAAAGCTAATACAAAAACCAATTTGTTTTATATTAAAAAAAAATAATGATAAATGATAAAAAAAAAATCGTCCCAAAATCCCTCGAAATCATCCCAAATATCTATATAATATAATAATAAATGATAAAAAAATCATTCCATTTTCCTTCCAAAAATCCCCTGCAATCAATTTATTCTTCTAGATTTTCGTCATCACTTTCCGCTGCAGAAGAAACTTTCCTTTGAACTTCTACTTCTTCGTTTTCCGTAATTAGCTCTTCTTCTACACTAACTCCTGCATCTTCTTCTGTACCATAAATGACATTTGACAATTGGTCATTATAAGACTATTTAGAAGCGTTTAGAAGATGCGATTGGTTGTATTGCTGCAATTCATCGTTATATTTTCATTTTCTTTGAATTTGAGACGAAGTTGCAGCAATTGGATCAAGTACATTTCTTAAAAGATTTTTGAGCTATATAAAGAAAAGTAGAAAGAATGTTAGTATAAACATATTAAATAAAAATCAAAAAATGTAAATTAAAAAAAAACACCAGCCGATCACAACAAATAAACATATAAAGCGATAACAGATTTTTGTTTATCATCATCTGTTTCGCTAATTTTGGGTGAATGGTATTGACAAGTGGCTAGCATTCAGATTAAAGGCTGCTTTTTATATTTTATAATTCGCTTATCATTAATTGAATATAATAATTTAGCAGCCTTTACCCTTCAAATTTTTTTCTAGTAATAATAAATAATATTAAATTATTAATTCAAAAATATTCCAATTTATTCTATTTGCTTATATCATGTACTCAATTGTTATTATGGATTTGACGTTTTTCCACCAGGTCCTTTCCGCTTTTCATTATTCTTCGAGCTGTTCAGCGTGACTTATGAAGCATTTTCAACCAATCTGTTAATTGGTCAACAGATAGTCGAAAATTTGGAGCCAAAGCCTTTCGTAATTCTGATATTAGATTACGATGTTTTTCAATATTTTTTTCGCTATTGAAAAATTCTTCATAATTTAAATTATCTTTCGCTGAGATTGTTTTTAAAATCACTTTCATTTCAGCTTAAATATGAAAAACAGAAAATAAATCAGCTTAGAAATTTAAAATATTTAGACAAATTCAAACATATCCTGGCTTCTATGTTTGCCAAATTATCGCTGTCCTCAGAATTAGTATTTGACGATTCTTCTTCTAATTCGTCATCAGTACAGTGAATAGGCTTCTTGCCTTTTGATTTTGATTTGCTGATTTTTTTTCGCTTTGCAGAAGGACTGTCATCAGAATCGTCTTTTTGCTGCCTAAACGATTTTGGCAGCTGTAATTTATTAAATTGGTCAAGTCTTAAATATTAAGAAAAGAAAAA
>CAMKVN010003525.1:0-10272 GCA_946474995.1 Funneliformis geosporum
TATAAATTTGAATTTGTATTTGATTTGATTTTCAAATCAAATATTCAAATGTCAAATCGAATTGCGGAACCCTAATATTTATACCAGTTTTTTTGTTTGTTTGGTTATTTTTTTTTTTTTTTGGATTTTTTTGGGGTTTTTATTTTTTTTTTTATAAAGTAATATAATAATAATTAAATAAAGTATTGTGTAATAAAATGACGAGTTACCAAAATTTTCAAAAGCAATTACTAGTAATCAGAATATAAATAATAAAAAATTCATAAACTTATTAATGAAATATAAGCATTCGAAGTATTACGTATCATAAAACCTTTGAAGTATTACATATCATAAAATGTCATAATATTACGCATCATAAAACTATCGTAATACTACACATCGTAAAACTATCATAATACTACGCATTGCAAAACTGTCATAATACTATGCAACGTAAAAATATCGAAGTCCTACGTATCATAAAGCTTCAAAGTATTACGCATACATAAATTTTTCGATGACCTTGTAACCTTACGTAATATTATGGAACATAAGGATTATATAATACTTTGCTTTATTAAATTTACTGATGATATTAGGATCAAAAAATATTTAAATTCAAGATAATTTTTTTCTATAATTACTTTTTTGAAATTTAATTTTATTTAATAATTATATTGTTTTATTAGATTCACAAATTATATAATGAATAGATATCTAAGGAAGTTTATGAACTTACTCCTACTGATAAAATTAAAAGGTATACTTATAATAAAGTAGCATAATAGGTTAAAGTTACTTAGATAGCATTGATGTTAAAAAAAATCAAAAAATTTTCAAATGTTATGGTATTTCTGTAGCAAAAGTTGACACAAAAGATGATTTTATTTTCGATTATAATTTTTAAATGATAAAAATAATAATTCAGGTGATAATAAGGTATTTGAAAATACTATATATAATGATTTTATTGCTGATTATAATAAGTTTTATAATTAATTAACATTAATTTAGATAATGTAATTGTTTGTTAAAAAAAATAACTTGCATAATAAAAACTATTTTTTATATTTAATAAATTTTTATTATATTTTATATTAATAAAAATTTAAAAATTTATATATTTATTAATATTGACATATAGTATTAGTATATTAATATCAGTTTATAATACCCAGATATTTTGCATAGTGATCTAATATTTGTGATATATAGTATTTGAAGTACTTTATATTCTAAGTTACTTCAGAAAGTGCATTATATATAGAAGGTATAAATAAAGGATGAAACAAAAAAAAAAATTAATAAACAGCCAAAATTATATTAAAATATAATGAAAAGTATGACAAAATCCTGAAATTTGAAATTAGCTAAAACTATATTAAAAATATTATAAGAGATATGATGAAATTATTTTGAGGAAGCCTTCAAATGCTATTTTTTAACTAATAATCATTAAAATAGTTAATATATTTTAACATTAAATTTGAATCTATTCAATTATTTTTTAGAACTAAACTAAAATATAAGGAGAAATTTATTTTTTAAGTATCTTTAAAGGTATAAATAAAAGGTAATTTAGACTTATTTAATATATTGTTTGATAAATAAGATTTAAATCAAATATAGATTATTGAAAAAATTTTAGAATTAATAATAAAAAATAAAGAAATATCTGTAATATATAACAATTTTTATTTATTGATTTACAGAATATGAGGTTTGTTTAAGTTTAACAACTTGTTTTATCTTATGACAAGTAATTTTATTAGAAACTTTTAGCATTTTTTTATTATATTAAACTAAAATAATATAACTTACATATATGGAAGATTTGCTAGGAAAATATGATTCTGATTATTTTTTTATTAAAATTTTAATTTTTATTGTATTTTAATCTAACATTATCAAAAATTAAAATGCAATAAAATTTAAAATTTTAATAAAAAATGCTCAGAATCCCATTTTCTTAGCAAACCTTCTATTTATTTATTAGATAATAATAATAGATAATGTGATTATACAATAATTTACATATTGATTCATTTTCTAAAGGCTTTAAACATCACGCTATTCTTATCAACAAATAATTAATACCTATTAGTTTATTTATTTTAAACAATTTCTGATTTATTACAGATGTAAGAAATTTCTCTAATTAGTAATAGCAAATTATAATATCATTTGACTTAAATTATACTAACAATAAGATTATTTGAGCTTATTTAAGATTATTTCAAGATTATTTCAAATTTATTTACTAATACTGCCTCTAATAGTGGTTAAATTTTCTATTTCCTAATCAAAATAGATATGCATTAACAGTAGTATTGCTATTCAAAAGTAAAATTTCATAGTTTAAATTTATTGAAGCTAGTTTAATTAATAGCTGAAACTACTGAAACTAGTTTTGTTTAACTAAAACTAATTTTAATAGTTTAGAATAGTAAACTTTAGCTAATAATAATCTCAAAAAGGAGTTATTTATAATGGATAATATCTATCAAAATCTTTCTATCAATATGTCTAAAATCTTGAATAATATCAAATCTCAAAACTTTGTATTCAGGTATAACAAAATGTTTTTTCTTGAAAATATAACATAATAATTATTAAAGAGCTATACTTAAAGTGTAACATAATAAATATTGAAGAGCTGTATACTATAATTGATAGTATTTAAAGCATTTAACTGAGATTTTAAAGCTATATATTCTTTTTTTATTTTTGAATTACCCAAAAATAAGCAAAATTATATCAAATATGTTGCTTATTTTCGGATATATGGTAAGTATAAATACTTAAACAATTATTTTAAAATATGCTAAAAATTAAATTTGCATTTAAACATATCAGATGTTCATAAACTTAATATATTATTTGTAATTATTTAGAAGCTAAATACTTATTAATAAAATATCTGATGTTAAATTGAAAAATATAAATAATTAAAAACAAAATCCTGATTCTCAAGAAAATTAACTTCAATCCGTTAGTACCAAACACATAATTCTTTGAATCCTTCAAAACCACCAAAGATTGTTTCTCATGTAAACCTTTGATCTTTTCCATTCTGGTATATGTTATTCCTAAACTAATCAAAGTGGGGTTAAGTAATTCCGTAATCAATTATAAAATCCATAAATAGTTAGTATATTACCCACATATACAAAAGTAAAGTAATTTATAGTTGATCTTTTCTTATTCGTAGTTTGTGGTTTCGTATTAGATTAATTTTTCGATCCCAGTATTTACCATCCTCTGTACAAAAAAAAATCTGCTGTGCTAACGCTTGTATATATCATATTTCCATTCTTTTTTATAACTAAATGTTGTAATACTAATAAATTGCATTTACAAGAAACATCTTTTTGATTACAATATTTGTTATTTATGAAAAAAAAAAAATGGTTAAAATAAATACAAATAGTAATTATATTGGTGTGAATATTATGAGATGAATACTAGTTGTGTACAACATTGCAATTTATATGTACAACTTAAGTTACGAAACGAAATTTTGTTGCAACTTTAATATGATTTTTTTTTTTTAATGGCTTATGTTTTAGACAAGTTGAATCATCTGCTAAACTTGTAATCATTAAAATCAACTAAAATGCAAAGAAAAAAAAACATAAACCTATCTTTGAAGACATTTTTCCCTTTTTTCTTTTTTTTGGTTTTTTAGAAAATAAGATAAAGAAAAGGATTTTTTTTTAAGAAAATAATAATTGATGATTTAAAAATAAAACTTTCCACAGTCACTTATAAGCAAATAAGTGATGTTTGATTTTGGGTGAATGAAAAGAAAGAAAAGCAAAGAAAAATACAAATATTCATTTTTTTACTACAAGCAAATATAAAAATATTTAATTACAATCAATCAATCACGCTTTATGTAAGAAGCCCATTGACGATATCAAAGGAGGAAAAAAGGTAATTCATAAAAAAATAATAATTTTCAATCGCCAATCCCATAATTGACAAAACTTTCTCTCAATCGATTATGAACACCATCCTCTCGCAACGAAGGAGCATCATTCTACTTAATAATATGAAAAGATAATAACTCGAGAGTTTAGATTGATTCACTGAAAATAAATTTAAAGTACAATTTAATTGTTTTTAATAAATACCGTTGCTTTTGAAGAAGAATTGGCTTCATCAGGTAAAAGTAAATTTGACAAAGACATGGCACTAGAACGATTAGCAGCCGAAACATCGACAACGTTTGAATTTGAATCAACTAAATAGTTATTTCTAGCTTGATTAGATAAAATAAATAAATGAGCAGCCGCCCAAACTACTTCTGGATCAACTTTTGCTTGTGCTAATGCGCTTTCTACCAATGCATTAATTTCAAGGGGATAATAACTTCCTGCCAGCTGTTGTAGTTGCTGCTGTTGTTGTTGTTGTTGTTGAGTAACTACTGTTGCTTCTTTATCAAGTTGTTGCTGCTGTTCTTGTCTCTTTTGTTCCTGAGAAGTTATTGTTGACGTTGAAATACGTGAACTTGAATTGTTAATAGAATATACTGTCGAACTTCGAGAAGTTGGTAAATTTTTTTGTGGCTCGTCAATATCCATACTATCATAAGCTTCTTTTGTTGTTTCGTTACGAATAGTTTGTTGTCGTGAAGGTGACATTTTTTTTAATATATTTAATAATGGAGTGAAAATCCTAAATAAAAACTACTTTTAACAAAATCGGGTAAAAAAAAATATAAAATAAAAATAAAAACAATATTGAGCCGTGAGAGATTATTTTTCTCTAACCTAAAAAACAAAACAAAAAAGAGAGCAAAGAAATTAATTTGCTACTGTTCTCAGTTCAAAAAAGAAACGATCATTTTTATATGCAATCAAATTGAGACGTATGTCGTCAGTAACAACTAAAAAAAGTTGAATCCTGTAGAAATTCATTCAACTGTTTCAACGGGATCTTCAATACACTTGTGTTACGTAATACTTAAGTAAATAATTGACTCAATCTGAAATGAGATTTAGAATATGGAACAAATTATCTAATCGTATTGCCTTTTTTCTATATTAATTAAACATACATAATTTTCAAAAAGTCTAAGCAATTTTTTTCTGTAAGAAGATTTATTAGTATAATGCTTTGTCGATTTTTTTTTTCATTATCTACGCTATCATCCGATCGAAACATTCGGCTCTTTATTATCATTATTATCAACTAAATCAATGCTAGCAACTTGGACAAAAAAAGGCCTGTCCTCCTAATATCTACAAAAATGAGAATTGACTATTGTTCTATTCTTCGCACGTGGATGTTGTGCCAAAAGTTTCACTGCATATAAAATAATATTTTGTGGGGGGACAAATTTATCCTAATTGCTTAACCTTTGTGATTCTTAATATCCAATCGTATGATTGTTAAAATGTCCGGATTTACGGAATTAATGGTAATTCGTTAAAATAAAATATGAATAATAGTGAAAGTTTACATAGCATATATACATATTATTTAAAAAAGAGTATAAAGATATCATAATATTAACCTTGACACTTCTCTATAAGAGATGCATTTATAGAGTATGATATCATACTTAGTTTTTTAACTTATATCATAGTAAATAATTATAAAAAAAGTAATATTTAAAAAGTAATTTAATATTAAAAATATGTATTTTATATTATATTTATTAAAAAATAAGCAAATAAATTTAAATTTAAATTTTATATTATTTATTAATAAAGTATATATAAATATTTTATCAATATTATTAATTAGAATTTTAATATTATTATTTCTTTTATTTATATTTATTATTTAAAAATATTTATAAAATCTGATATTACTTAAGAATATATCTATTTTTTAAAAAAAATAAGAATATTTTTATTTTATTATATTAAAGAATATATTAAGAAAATATTAGATAAATTTTTACATATATTATTATATTATATAATTATATTAAAATTATTTATAAACTTTCATTAAATTACTTATTATACAACTAACCCTCTCCAAATATATTATCTATAAATGCATATCTTTTTTAAATATATATTTTAGTCTAGTTCTAAGAAAAAGACTTAAAAATAAATGTAATCTTTATATTTTATATATAATAATTTTCTGATCTTTTAATATTACAAATTTATTTTCTAAATACATATCATATAATTATATATGATAAAAAATTAGTAAATTTCTAAATTTAGTTTAATGCTAATAGTATAATTATTATCTATTCAATTTCTAAATCTATTAAATCATTTAGAAATAGAAATTATAATCATTTTAAAAATTAAATCGAAAATCAAATTGACAAAAATCAATTTTTAAAACAATTAATCAGAAATTAAAAATAGTTTTGAAAATAAAAAATTAGCAAAAATGATGTTAATTTTTTTAATTTTTTAAGTATAGAACAATTGTAATAATTTATAAATACAATTATAATCTTCATTTATAATATTCATTTATTAGAAAATAAAAGTTATATTTAAAACAAATTAATCAAATAAATCATATTTGACATATAAAATAAAAATAAAATTTTCCTTCTTTTTATTGCAAAAGTTTTATATATAAAAATAATAATAAATATCTTATTTTTAATCAATAATTATAATAGTTACATAATAATATATTTATTTTTTATATATTAAAATTATATTATTTAATATATTTTGAATTAAGTTAGTTTAATCTAATTTGATCTGAGAAATTCAAGTTATTGATAAATTTTAATTAATATATTGGATTAAACTTGTAATCTGATCTAATAAAATTTAAATCAATAATCAAATCAAATCAATTATATTATGAATTTAAAAATCATAAAAAAAAAAATGAATTTAAATTCTATTTTGTTATTTTTATTTAATTTTATCTTACTTTTTTATTTTTAATAAAGTTATTTATTTAAAGTTTATAAATAACTTATAATTAAATTATCATCAAAAAGATTAATTTTTAAAAAATTAACAAATATTTTTTTTAATTGTATTAACTAATAAATTATTCTATATTTTATATATTCTGTTACTTTAAAATATAATTTAAGTATCTATTTAAAGAAAGCCATCTTAAGTAAAATTATTTAACAGGTGAAAAACTTTATAATAAATTATTTGTTTTCTTTTATTATATCTTTATATAGTAATTCAAAAACTTTCTCATAATATTTATTAAATATTTTTCTAATTGATTATTATATTTCTTCTTATCTTATATTAAATAATTAAAATAAAAATTAATTTTAATAATATTTTATAAGGTTTAAAAATATATAGATATAAATTTTTATATTAATAATTATAGAATTATAAATATTTTTAATAATTTTATTAATAATAATCTGATTTGTCTGATTTGTAAACTTGTAAACTTATATTATTATTACAATTTTAAATTTTATAATTAATATATAATAGGAATTTGAACACTAAAAAATTATGTTATTTTATAATAATTATTTTTATAAATTTTATAAATTTTATTTAAAATGATAAATATAAAAATGAATTAATGCTATTTTATTTTTTTTGAAAAATTTTAAAATAAAGTTAATAATTTGTTTAATTATATTTAATTATATTAATTTTATAATAAATATTTATTTAAAATAAAAATTATTAACTTATTAAATAGAAAATATTATTTTTGTTAATTAGATCAAATCAGATTAAATAAATTAATAAAATTTATTTAATAAAATTATATATACTATATAGAGTAGCATTTAAAAAAATGCATTACTTTATATTAAATTTATAGTAAAAATTACAGTAATTAGTAAAATCCATTTATATTTGAATCTCAAAGAATATTTTACAATAATTGTTTTGATTAATTCATAGCATAGACTTAAATAAATTATCTAATTTGTAAAATTATAAATTTTTAACTTTTTATTTAGAAAGACTATAATAAAATATGATTTCTTAATGATTTTAAACTTGTATTTCAAAAATTATAAAGAACAAATTAGTAGTTATAAAGGAATCAACTTTTAAATCACAAAAATCATCAAAAATCAATATTATATATATATAAAACGTTGATTTTTTATGATTTTTGTGATTTTTAAAAGCCAATTCTTTTAAAATTACTAAATTGCAATTCTTTACAATTTTTGAAATACAGGTTTAATATCACTAATATTACTAAGAAAATTAAATTATAGCATTTGTTTTATAATACAATAATAATTATGAAAAAAGTGTAGTATAAGATTAAACAATCTAATCTTCTTTTTAACAAATTCTTCTCATCAAATTTGTCCTATTAATAAATATATAATAATTTAATTATCTATATAATAATTTTTTTCTCTCCTGAATATCTCAAATTTTATCAAATTAAAAAAAAACATATAATTAATAATATAAATTTATTAATCTAAACTTCAAACTATATATTTTCAAAATTAGATAATTAGATATTTATTCAATTAAAATTACTTTACTTATTAAAATTTCTAATCAACTTTTTAATTTATTATTTTTAATTATATATTTATAAATAAATACATTAAAAATGTTTTAATTTTCATTATACTGACATATATTTTTTTAATAAATATGTAATATTGTATATTATTAATTTATTGTAGAATAAAATATTTCTTTTTTTTCTTTTATCACGTTTTTAAAAAATTTCTTTTGATAAAAAAAGTTTTTTCATAAAACTACAAATATAAAAATATATTTATTTGTATTAATATAAAGAAACAGAAAATTAATAGTAAAAGAATCTGCAACTAATATTAAACTTAATTCATATTGGCATAAATTTATAAGATGCTCTTTTCATATGCTAATATTTATTTAACAATTATTAGAATATCAAAAAAATCAAACTTATAATATATATATTATAAAGTATTATATTACAAAAAGGATGATATCAGTAGTGAAAAATTACATTAACATATGGGGTGAATGCTGGAAAAAAGGACCAAATTGATAAAAAAATTTTTTTTTGAAATAATAAATGATTTGAATCAGATGATCAAATCTACATCTATTTTACTTAGGAACTTTTTTTTAAAAAAAAATCAATTTGGTCTATTTTCTCAATACTCACCTCATATAGATTTAGTTCAAAATTAATAATATAATCATGAACTTTAGAGCCAAAATAAAAATCATTCAAGAGAAAATAATCCAACTTTATAAAATTTGTAAAATTATTTAAATATTTAAAATAAGTGAATAGTCAGATATAAATAATATATGATAATTCTATTCTTATATAAAATGAAATTAATCATATAAAAGTTAAAGATTTACCAATATGTAAAAATGTTAAATTAAAATATTAGTTAATAGTAAATACTTTGAATATGCTTGAAAAATTTAAATCAATATACTTTAATGAATATCGGTTTACTAACCTTTTAAAAAAACTAGCTTTTTTAAAAGAAATGAGTTTGTCTTTATCAACAACTTTCTACAATCACACCTCGATATAACGAAGTTGCCGATCCGGCCGATCAGGACTTCGTTATAAGAATCTTTGTTATAGTATTAACGAATTATTCGTTATAGTAGATGATTACTGATTTTATTACACAAATATAATTTTACTATGATATAATTTTTCTATAAATATTTTGTAAATTCTAGTCATTTTATTTTAACATGCAATCTGTTAATCATTGTATGACAGTTTTATTAATTTAAATTTTTTTTAAAATAAAATAAAAATAAAATAAAAAATAAAATAAAATAAAAGAAAAAATAAAAACGAACTGAAAAGAAAACTAAACGAGACGAAAAAATGAAATTAAGAAACCGAAATGAAAACTATAAAACGAAATTAGGAAAATGAAACGAAATGAAAAAACGAACGAAATGAAAAAATGAAAAAGAAAAAACGAAATTAAACGTACAATACGAAAAGAAAAAACGAACGATACGAAAAAATGAAAAAGAAAAAACGAAATTAAATGAATAATATAAAAAAACTGAACGATACAAAAAAATGAAAAAGAAAAAACGAAATTAAATGAACGATACGAAAAGAAAAACGAATAATACGAAAAAATGAAAAGAAAAAAAGAAATTAAACAAATGATACGAAAAAAAAAATTAAACGAATGATAAGAAAAAAAAATAAAATTTTTATAGCCTTGCAGGCGCGTCGTAATTTTGCTATCTATTTCGGTTTTGCCTCGCAAGCTCGTTACAGTTTTCCCTTCTGTTTCGTATTTGTCTCGTAGTAAGCAAATTACGATTTCTCCTATGAGTGTGCCTCGATTCTAAAAAAGTAAATATATTTAATATAAATCTAAAAAATCATTTAAACTTT
>CAMKVN010003526.1:0-10268 GCA_946474995.1 Funneliformis geosporum
ATGTGATTATTAATTGAGGCTAGATATGGAAATAGTTCTAAATTACACAAAATATGTGCTTTATCAGTATATCAATCTATCGAATCAATTAAAGCAAAAAGTTATCACATTGTATATTATCACATATTTTGCATTTGTCAAGATGATGAGAAAAAAATCTATGTGATAGTTGCTTTTTAGATTACAATTATGTTTAATCAAAAATGGGACATCGATTCAACTGGAAAAGTAAATTCATTTAAAGATTAAAAAAAGCCATTCTAACCTGAGCATAAAAATATTGATTTATTTCTTGCATAAGTATTGTTCTCAGAATCATTCATATGAAATCATAGATTTTAATTTATAAATTTTTGGTAATTTATAATATTACAGTTTTATCTATTTGCAAATGATTTATCTATCATCTTTGCGTCCAAAAGATCTATACTTGAATTATTATTATCAAGGTTCCATTTACCTTATTTTACTGTTTGCTTCGGTATTATCATCCGGTAGAACCTTTTTTGTTGTTTTCATTTTTAATTCAAAGTTCCACTGCTCATATACGATGAACTAAGGGCGTTTTCTTTTTGTTTACCCTTAAAATTATTTTCATGCATTTACATAATTAATATATTTTCATATTATTTCCATTTACTATTTTTGATGTCATGAGAAAATACATTTGTGTAAAACTTTATAATGTTTATTGAGGACGCGAAACTTACTATATCATGTTACACATCGATTTACACAAAATCAAAAGACTTTTATCTTTAACGTCACGAAACATGCTCACGTGATAAAATTAAACTACTCTAACCCGTGCTTTTTTACATAAATTTTTAACATTCAGGGGTGCAGAGGTGCAGATTGATGGTTGGTCATTTTTATTTACTAATAAAGAATATTTATAAGTTACATACATGTATCACAAAATATTGCATTCGTGTTACCATTAATTAAGCGGAAATAAAAAGATAAGCATAAGAAATTCGATTGTGCTTTTATCAACAAACTAATATAAAAATTCCTTGCGACATAATATCAAAGGAATCAAACAAATTACACTGATTGCACGTCTCGTTTTTACCACGCATTGTATTATATATTTTCCATGTCCTAATCATGTCACAACAATGTTCTAATCATGCTCGACGCTAATCTATGTGCAATTAGTAAGATCTCAGCTGTATTATTGCGATAAATGCATCGATATGATATAAAATCCAAAAATTTAATAACCCAAATGATTAAAAAACACCCGGTAGGCTTCATTCTGCAATGTTTTACCAAGTGATTCATGTAATAAATTATCTTTCTTTTACGTCATCATAGAAATCATTTATATTAATGATCCTCACATATTCCAATTTCATGTAATTATTAGATCTACTTTGTCAACAAAATCTTCGTAATCTCAAATTCCAACGTTTTACATTGCTACGGGTTACCGTTCAACGTGAATTATATTAATCTCTGAAGTGTATCAGGGACATGACACAATTTTTTCAATGAACAAAAGCATGTGCTTTTCACGCTTTACCTCCATTTCAAAAAAGTGAATTTTAATATATAATAAAATTTCACAATCCAGAAAAGTCTTTTCTCAAAAATAAAAAATATGCCTCATTAAACATTTCAATATTTTAAGATTATCTATCTCCCTTAAAAATATATGTGTGTACGAGAAATAATTAAATACTTATATACGAAACTGTTAAAATATCGAGAGAGATATATATACCAATCATTGCACTTAAAATTTTTTTCATTTCCTCATCTGAAATCGATCAGATCATTCATTAACATTATCTCGGATATGTAAGCTTTACGCGTCAGCCTCTATAAATACTGATTTCGCATGAAAGGTGTTAAAAGAACTTTTAATAAGTTGGTTTTCATTTATACATTTTTTATAAAAAGAAATTCTTTGATTATTTTTTTTTTAAAAAAGAATTTCTGAAACATACCATAATTAATACCGTTTTACTTACATGCTATATTATTTTTTTTTCTTTAAAAAAAATCGTTATTACATTCAATGTTTCGGCAACCCTTACAATTATAATTTTTTACTTCATTTTTTAAAATCTGCTTATTTTTTTTATTATAAATTTTTTTCAAAATCAATTCACATTAAAATATATCATGTTTATCTTTTCAGAAAGATTTTGACGATTGTTATCTAAAATATTATTATATATTGAAAAATCCTTTCGTCTACTTTTAAATAGCCAGGATGAGAGTCACTTTTCTTAACATTTTAAACGCAAATAAAGTATAAAAAAAATTTAATATGATTAGTAAATATATGGAACACAGTTTTTTTAATATCTGCAATAATCTGTTAATTTCCATAAATCTGCTAAATCTGCAGGGTTTTGCTTAAAGCAGGAGATTCATCGTTCCTGTTCTGAATTATATATTTTTAATGCAAGAATTTAATTATATTTAACACTATTTTATTATAACATATACATATGATTCTGAATTATATTTTTAATACAGGAATTTAATTAAAACTTATACTGAATTAAATATATTTAATGTTAACATATACATACGATTTTGAATTATAATTTTTAATACAGAAATTTAACGCTATTACATTAGAACATATGCAATTAAATATTTTAAAATTGACATTTCTTAAAAGCTAAAAATATATATAAATCAATAAAAAAAATACAAAGTATGTACTTTTTGCTCATATTAAATAGTACAATATATGCATCACTAATTTTAAATCTATAATGAAAAATTGTAATACTATGTAAGATTTTGTACTCTTATATAGAATTTCACTGTAATATTTTATAATTTTATGATACTATAATACTACAAAGGATTTCGATTATAATATTACATAAAAATATGATCTATAACCCTACATAGGACTTTACCATAATATTTCATATATCTTACAAACTTGTAAACTTATATAGTTTTATAATATAATACTCTGAAATATTATAAAAATTATAAATCTAAGGAATATTACATCACAATTAAATTTCAAATGTTATTTCTTCATTTCTTTAGATAAAAATTGATTTGATGTGAATACAGGATGTGAACCTCTTACGCTAATTACAAATATCAATAAACTTTAGATAAACTATTCAGATCTTATTTAAATACTAATAAGATTAGTAGTAATATATTGGATAATTCAAATAAAGTATCTGAATCTTATTCTCATTTGCATTTGAATACTACACCTCATTCTAATTATCCTAATAACACATCTTCTTTTACAACTTATTCTATTAATATATGTAATAATTATATAAGGTTAACTAATAATATACTTTGTTTGTATAATCCAAACATGATTCGTTCAAGCACATTTTTTTAATAATAAATATAGTCATTCAAACTTTCAGATAATATATAATATGTAATCTATACTTTAGTATTATTTCGTGATATAGTGAATATTCATCAAATATATTCATAATTATATGCAAATTTAGACATCTTACTATTTGCTTACAATATGCATTTGTCAACATAAATATTAGTTGCATATACGTTCAATTTAATTATATCAAATCTTAATTCATCAATATCAGCAACTGGTATAATGCAAATTCTAAAGCAAAAAGACAAAGTAAATATAATAATTATACATTTATCATTAATTTTTATTACTAACTGTTAAATAATTTAAATAATTATAATTCAAATGAAATCCAATTTAAATTTTTTGAAAGAATTAAAATGCTTATTTCTTTGAGTTTAAAATTCTAAAAAGAGGGTTTTTGGAAATTTGATATAACAAATCTTTGGTTGTGACCTTAATTCTGTAGAAAGAATTAATTAGTTACATACAGTCAGTAGAAATTTTAGCGATTTCTGTAATTAATTTTTAGATAGTATTAAGAAACAGTTGATATGCTTAAAAAAGGACTAAGTAAGCATATTATTTTATTTTTATTTTGTTCTTGTTTATAATTTTTATTTCTTTTACAGAAAAGATAATATGACTTACTTGAAAGAAAGCAAAATAATTATGTTTGTCGATGAAACTTTAACAATAGATCTCTTGCAAAAATGATGAATATGAGTAAATTAAAAGCTCAAGTTTATTTGAATATTTTACAAAGATTTGTTCATAAGACACTTATCTATCTTAAATTATATTTTAAGAGGTATCAATTCAATGAAATCTTTGGATAGATTGATCAAGAATATAGTAATTCCATCTCGAAATGATAAAAATATTGCCAGTAATGAATCAGATATTTTATTTGCTACTTACAGTATATCAATTATTTCATTATAATTTTAATTTTAACAATGAATTTTACTTTATTTACTAATAAAATACACTTAAAAATTAAACAATAAAAATTTTATTATTAATATAATCATTTTTTATTATATGAAATTTTGTAATAATTTATTATATTATTAAGTAAAAAAAAACTTAAGAATTCGGTGAATTTATCATCAAATATTATCTAATATATCGAAAATATGTCTTAGATTGATTATTTTAGAAAATATTCAATGATATTTACCATTTATTTAAGACTTATATTTTAGTAGGTCATAATTTTGAAAAAGCATATTAGCAATAATTTTTTGATTATGTTCTGACATTACATCATCATGTGATTAATTCAAAATCAATATGACTTGTTAACGATTATTTAATTACATGTTAACAAATCACAAATTTCTGCAAAATAAATCATAAAATTTATAAGATGATTTTAATAGTTAATCACTTATATATTTTATATTATTATAATTATATAAGTAAATTATTATATAGAATTTGATTCATATTATAGCTAATTTTATAATTTATAAACCATTAATAAATTGCAACTGAATGTGACTGAAATATTTTATAATAAAATTACTATAAAATATTGTGACTGAATACGACTAAAAAATTTTTAATAGTTTATAAATTATAAAATTAACTGTAAGGAAATTATTCTCTAATTTTAATAAATCATAAAAGAGAAAGTAAATATATATTAAATAAAAATTCAAATAATTAAAAATATTAATTATTTTATTAATTATAAATAGATTTTATATTTTTCATTTATTTATTTTATGATTCTTTACTAATCCATTAAATATATTTTGATATTATTTTATATATTTTACATCAACTTCTATTTTAAAGTTATTATTAATTTTTTTTGCAAAATCATTCTAAAAGGATTTTTTGATTTATCAAACATTAACCAATATTTATTATTTTTACTTTTTTTTTCTTTAGAACTTCTTGATCATTCCAATCAATTATATTTGACATTTAAAATTTATAATTATTAAAAATAAATTTTAAGTAAATTAAAGAGAAAAAAAATTACTTATTTATAATAAAATTTTTTAAGTATTAATGTAATATTGTTAATTTTATAAAATTATCTAATGAGTAATTTTAATATTATAAAATATTTTTTAATTTTATAAAATTATGACTTAAAAGTATTTTAATTTTATATGAAATTTTTAATAAATAAATTTTTTAACTTCAAATTAATTATTTTATAAAATTACTTAATAAATAATAATATGTATTCTGAATAATTATAAATTTTTATATAACATCAAATTATTTATTATTTAATGAGTAATTTAATAATATATAAAATTTCAAATTTTATATAATATTAATTATAATTATTTTTGCTTTAATTTTTCAATTTTTGAAAATCAAATAATTTAACTAAAATTTGATTCTAGTCTTATTACTAATTAATCTAAGTTTTAACCAATCATAGAGAAATATTTCAAATATAAATATTTTTTTAATTTTATATAAATTATAATTTAAATTTCAAAAAAAAAATATAATTTTATTTTCTAATTTTATTCTTTTATAATATATTAGTATAATAATAATAAAATCTTTAATAAATTATCTATTAAACTTTTTTAACACTTTTTTATAAATTTCTTAACATATACCATATTCCTTCAAAAATAAGCAACCTATTTTACTATAGCATTGCTTATTTTCGGGTAGTTAAAAATATGAAGAGGTAAAAGAGGTAAATCAAACTTTTGGAACTTTGATATCAATGCAAATCCTATGATTGCAGATCATCATCTGATGTATAAAAGCTCAACGTAAACGCTATGTAAAATGTGAACCAGTTTTAAACCTGTTTTACTACACTGCGTTATTACAAAATACCTAAAAGAAAACAAGTTAAAACTAAGGTTAAACGAGTTATTAAACGTAAACGAAATTCTTATTCTGTAGAGCAGAAGACAAATGTTGTTATATACGCAAAGAAAAGTGGCAATATTAGAGCTGCAAAGCATTTTAATATTGATATTAGTATGGTTGGATGCTGGGTCAAAGCAAGCTCAAGCTAGTTAGATGAAACAAATGGAAAGAAAAGGCGTCTTGGTTCTGGACGAAAACCTTTGTTTCCCGAAGCTGAAAGCAGGTTGTATAACTGGATTATTGAATAAAGAAAATAAGGGTTGGCTGTATCATACATAATTTTACGTAATAAGATGCTGAAAATTTTAAAAGAACCAGATATGATAGGACTCTATGGTAATAATTTAACGGAAAATTTCAAGACTTCTCATCGCTGGTTAATTGCATTTATGAGAAGATACAAGCTGTCACTGCAACGACACACAAGAATATCCCAAAAACTTCCAAGTGAAACACAAAACTTATTGGATAAGTTTCATCAATTTGTCAATTATCTTAGATTAGAAAAGTCATATGAATTAAAAAATATTTTAAACATGGATGAAATACCTGTATAGTTAGACATGGCTGGTAATTTTACTATAAATCCAAAGGGTGAAAAAACTGTACACATCTGTGCAACTGGTAATGAAAAGAACAGGTTTACTGTCATTTTGACATGTGCTGCAGGTAAGTTATCTTTTTAAGTTAGTTTGGTATGCAATTTTTTTTCATAACGATATTGCAATTATAATATTAGGGTTAATAAGGGAAAATTTTAATGATTTAGATGGTACTAAATTGCCTCCGATCTGTATTTTCAAAGGAAAATGAATGCCACACGGAGAGTAAGTTCCTACTAGAATTGTGGTTTAGTTCCAAAAGAATAGCTGGATGGATTCAGATCTAATGTTAAAATATGTGGATTATCTAAATGATATAAGGTCAAAAAATGGTATTTGATGGGATCTAACAATGTTAGTTTATAATTCATTCAAGGGTCATTTAGGAGAATCGGTAAAAAGTAAGTTACATGAGAGTGGAATTGATCTGGTAGTGATTCCAGGTAGCCTTACTAGCATTTGCCAACTACTCGATGTCTTAATTAATAAGCCATTAAAAGACAACTTTCATAAAGAATGGCATATCTGGATGGCAGGTAGTGGCACTGGTACAACTGCCACATGAAATCTTTGCCGCGCTAAATTGAGTGATGTATGTTTATGGGTTGTGCATTCTTAGAAAGCAATTGATGATAAAATTGTCATTAAGTTTTTTAAGACTTGTGAAATTTTGACCCATTTAGATTCTGATTTAGAAATTACTAATAAAGAAGATGATGATGATGTCAGTGATAAAAATATCGATAGTGATGATAATTAGCGATGATGTCAGTTGTGACAGTAATGTAAAACATGCGATAAATCGTGTTTTTTTTCTCATTGTATATTTTTTGTAAATCCAGATATAACTGTATATAATTCATTAATAAATAAAGTTTTGAAATAGGGTTTAAAATAGCATTTATTTATTATTGTAATTTGATTTTACACATTACATTTACAATTTTCAGTGGGTTGTTTATTTTCGGATACAATATAATTTCGAGATTGCTTATTTTCAGAGGTTGCTTATTTTCAGAGGAATGTGGTAGTAATTTAATAAAATATAACATATGAGAGGTTTGTTAAAAAAATAGACTTTGAGAATTTTTTATTAAAATTTTAAATTAATAAAAAATGCTTAGAGTTCTATTTTCTTAGCAAACCTCCTATATATTATTTTGAAACTCATATATTAGAAAATATAATAATATAATAGTATCATTATTAAATTCTAATTGATAGATCATGAGAAAATCATGTTTAAGAATTTATACTGTATTATTTTATTATTTTACAAGAAATTAAAAAGTACTTATATTAAAAAGTTTTAATACAAATGATAATTATAATAAAAATTAATATTTATTTTATATAAAATTTTTATATTTTTTTTAAATTTCTTGATAATTCTATATACTTCAGTTTTTTAAAAATAAACTTTATAAAATATATAGAATTGTAATACAAAATTATTAAATAAATATACAAAACATTCATAATACATATTATTATTTCTATTTCTATAAAGCTTTAATTTTATCTTTTAATGCATACCCTCCTATATAATCACACTTCTTTATAAACACTAATTTTTGCAGAACTGACATTAATATTATCAAATTACCTTTATATTAGCTATAATCATTATTACACAAAAATTTTAATATACATATATTCTTAGGGTTTTGCAATTTGATTTGATATTTAAATATTTGATTGGATTTGATCAAATTCAAATCAAAGAATGATTTATTTGATTCAATCAAATTCAAATCAAGTATTCAAATATTTAATTTGATTCAAATCAATAGTAAAGCCATCTTTAAAGCTTCAAGGGTGGCTTTTACTAAGAAAATTATAGTAAAAGTGTTTTCACAGCTTTGGAAATGCCTTTTTTACTAAAAAAACTATAGCAAAAAGTGACTCTGTGACTTTATAAGTAACTTTTTACTAAGAAAATATAGTAAAAATTACTTTCGCAGTTTCAAAGACGTTATTTTACTAAGAAAACATAGCAAAAAATGCCTTTATAGCTACAAAGATATTTTTTTACTAAGAAATCTAGTAAAAATCACATCTGTTACTTCAAAATGTTTTTACTAATAAATCTTTACAAAACTAAGATGACTTTTTTAGTAAAATTGAGACTGTAGAGTTATTTTACTAAGTTTAATAATAAAAATTCACTTGTTACTAAACTTACTTTGTAAAAGCTAACTTTAAAATTTTTTAATGAAATTACTAATAATTTTCTTAATTAAAACTTTAGAATGACTTTATTTTAATATATGGGGCCTTTGCAATAAAAAGGGGAGAAACTGCCGGAAAAATTAATTTTACTTTTATATGCTAAATATGATTTTTAGGCTGAAATATGTTCAAATTTAGTATTAACTCATTTTTGATTTTTCCGGCAGTTTCCCCCCTTTCTATTGCAAAGGCCTCATATCATTAGCGAAGAAGTCATTAAAGGCCTTAAACTTCTATATTTAAAATCTTTATTTAATTTGTCGGAAGTAACATATTATAGTATTAATGAAGCATATATAAAAAAAGACCTTAGTTTATATAAGGTTAAAAAATTATTAGAGAGAATAACAGGACTTGTTTCTAGTGTTACCCAAGTGAAAATGAGGAACAGCAAATCACATAATCAGAAATATGATACAAAAGCATGATTAATATTCATCATAATTGTAGAAACGATCTCATAATAGAAATATAATCATAAATTGAAATGTTGATCAATGAATTAGTATTACATGATACAATATGCCACATCTAAAAATTAGGAGTAAATGTGGTAATTATGAAAAGATATTAAATCATAGTTAGGGAATTAGTTTATTCTTATATAGCTATGATGTAGTAACTATGCAATGAAATATGTAGTAATAATTATGCAATGATTAGATAGTTAAAGGCAATTTTTATGTAATTTTAGATCAATTCAAAATGTATAAAGAGGACAAGTTAGGATTATTAAAGAGTAGGCAATCTAGAGAATTAATTAATCTAAGAGTAATGTAATGCGAAGAATTAGTATTAATGATTGTGCAATCACTTATAACGTTATAATATTTTAATAAAACACTTTCTTTAACAAATTTATTCTTTTATTTATTTCTCGTAATATTTGTGTAATCCACTTATGTGTTACCTCTATCATGATTCAGTAAGTCTTCATATTTAAATGAATCGTCATGTGATTCAGCTTGAAAGGTCATGATGAATTTATAATCTTTGACGACAGGTGGTAGGGATATTCATCAAATCAACTAAGAATTTATAACATAATGAACTCAACCTCTTACCTAAAAATAAATATCTTATTTTTCGGGTAACACTATCTTTTATGATATGTGTAAAAATTCTTATATATATTATACTGGAATTTATGAATCTTTTCAGAGTTGTCCATTATGCAGTTCATCAAGATATGATGATTTAACAAATAAATCTAAAAAAGTTATGCCATATCTTTCTATCAAAAA
>CAMKVN010003527.1:0-10255 GCA_946474995.1 Funneliformis geosporum
TTACAAAATTTGCTAGTTTTGCCCAAATTTATAGTGCCGGCCTGAGTTAAATTTAACCGGTTAATTAACCGGTTAAATAAATTTTTAACCGGTTATTAACCGGTTAAGGATTTTTGGGCCGGTTCCAACCTCTATAGTATCGAAAATTCATACATATTAAAAAAAAAAGCCGCACAATACATACATTACTAACCGTACCATACAGGTTTGTGTAATACCCGAAACGATCTTCGCATTTGGGAAATCCCAAATGCACATATCGATGGATACCCGAAATGCTCATTTCGGACATTAAGGTAAAATATTAATTACTCTATAACGATCTGTATGAAATAAGCGAAAAAGTGAGAGAAAAGTTAAAAAATTTGTTTTTATAATCAGAAGACTATTAGGATTTCCATTTTCACCAAGAAAAAAAAAATTTACTTGAAAATTTTTAAATAATGTTTGAGAATGAACATTTAGATGACGATGCTATAGCTCTCAAAATGACAGCAGCAATTACTTCCGGCGTGTCAATACCATTTACAAGTTTTGCCCCTCTTTTTGCATCTGTAAATGAAATGTTTAACGAAATAATAGAAATAAATCAAACATCAGAACATGATAAAAAAATATGTGGGATATTTGTTGTTAGAGTCCAATTAGCTGATACGGTCGTAAATAAGTTTAAAAGTCGTAGGGATAACGAAGAATTTTTTTCAAATGAAAGTTTATTTAATTTACATAATTTTAGTAAACGTTATTGGTAAAATTCGTAAATTTATTGAAGAAATTTCTCAGTTAAGGGGGTTATCCAAGCATATTTATGCCAAAAGAACTAAAAAATGTGTTAAAGAACTAACGAATGAATTAGATTCTATTATAAAAAATATACAACTTTCTTTTAATGAAGATTTAATGAAGGTAACACATGATATAATTTGATCTTTATGAATACTTGTAATCTTATTTTATAGATCTCTTACTTCTTTATATAGTACAGTGAAGATACTGGCAGCGGTATAACTAACGTGAATCAAAATGTCTCTAAAATAGTTATGCAAATTAATTCGCTTAATACTACGCTGAATCAACTGGCGAAGAAAAATTCAACAAACCAACCATTCCAATTACTTGATTTTAATGATTTTGAAGAAGTAGATATCTCAAGAAACGGAAAAATAAGAAAATACAAGAGAACAAAAAATGGATGGAATGATTATGTTGCTTTAAAGTTAGTGGTTGAAAAAGAAAGCAGTGAAGATGAAAGAAAATAATGTTAAAAATCAAGTTACAATCTTAAATAATTTGAAAGAATGTCATTATATTATTAAATATTATGGAATAATTTCGAATTATGATATATTTTATTTAGTTACAGAATGGGCTGATTATGGCAATTTACGTGAATATTATCAAAAATATGGTCCACTAGAAGTTAGTCTGAAATTAAGATTTACTCGTGATATCGCTAGGGGTCTAAAATTCCTGAGCGCTTTAAGGCAATTTTTTTATTTTATTTATTTTTTATTTGTTTTGATTTTTACATCACCCAAAAAATTAATAAACAATTTGTAAATTTGGGATTACTCATCTCAACAGATCATTCATCATGACATAAGAGCCGAGAATATCTTAATTACCGATAATGATACAGCGAAAATTGCAAATTTTGATGCAAGCCGAGCAATATATGTTGAAGAATCAGGAAATCTAAAATCAACCCTAGAAGTAGTTCGATATTGCTCCCCTGAAAATTTATTGTCTAAAAAAAAATATAATACCAAGTGTGAAGTTTATAGTTTTGGTATTCTCCTTTGGGAAATAGCCGAAGAAAAAATTCCTTATAAGAAATTTGGTGATGATATTATTAAAATTACTGATCAAGTTTGCAACAAGAGATATCGTGAAGATTTTTCGTTTAATTCGCCTTTCCCAGTTGAATATTGAGAACTTGCAAAAAGAGGTATGGATATATCTATTATTTTAATTATTAGCTGTTATATTAATACTAACTTCTATAATTTTGCTATTATGAATCTATACTAGCTACTCATCATGATCATATACTAAGACCTCAGTTATCAGAAATCTCTAAAATACTACAAGCTCTTTATGAATTTAGTAGAAAGAAACCAACATTTGGCATGACAGCGACATTTTCTTATGCAGAAACTTCGACTAACCTGATACCATTTGATCTATTTGCACAAAATGAATCAACAACTTTTCAAAATAATCAATCATCTTCACAAATTTGGATAGAAGACTCGATTGAAAAAAAATTTATTTAAGAAATAAAATTGGATGATTTAATTGGTAATTTTCCAGTCGGTTCGGGACATTCGGGAGTTGTATATAAAACACATTGGAAGAGAATGAAAGCAGATGTAGTTTGTAAAATATTTAAACAAGACGATGTTAATGCAATTCAACATGAAATAAAAATACAAATTAGAGGACACGTTTGTGACAATATTATTCGTTTTTTGGGAATTACTCGTGGTATGTAAAATAATAAAAAATTTGATTATATGGGTCATTTTCTATTATATCCAGTTATGATACGACAATATAGCAAACCGTTCATAAGGTTAAATATTAACTTGATTCTTTTGAATTAATAGATCCAGAAAGCAAAATTTATTGCATTGGTATGGAATATGCTGATGTGACTTGCGATCTTATCTACAAAAAAATTTTCGAACACTTGAATGGAATGAAAAGTTTCGGCTAGCCTTTGATATTGCAAATGGTTTACATTATTTACATTGATTGGATTAACATATTGCATAGGGATCTTGTAATATCCTTTTTCTAATCTTAATGTTTTGTCTATAAAAAAAAACAAATAAAACTAAGCTAATTAATAAATTTATTTTTTAGCAATCAAAAAACGTAGTGATACATAAAGGATGTGCAAAAATAACTGATTTTGGACACTCTAAAAGTTCGGAAACGCAAACAATAATCCACGATAAAGCTTTTGGAATGCTTCCATATATGGCGCCAGAATTTTTAAATACTAATAATCAACGTCCACCATATTCAGTTAAAACCGATATTTATAGTCTTGGATTTTTATTTTGGAAGATATCAAGCGGACATCCACCATTTTCAAATAATTCAGACGACTATTTATTACATTTTCAAATTATTAAAGGAATGAGAGAAGAAAAGGTTCCTGATACACCAGATGATTATTGCGAACTTTATAATTCCTGTTGGGATAAAATTCCAGAAAACAGACCTAAAATCGAACATGTTTATTTATGGTTAAAAGATATTATTAACTCGCATAGAAGTAATGAAAATGGTAATATTTTTATTTTTATTTGTTTTTATTTTTATTTTATTTAAATAATTTTAAATAACCATTATTTATCCACAAAACATTTAGTCATAAATAATGCACAACCCACAATTAAAAATCAAAAAGATAATGAAATTGAATCAACTGTGTGTAATTTACTTGAAAAGAATAAAACCACTTAATTTAAAAGTTCACTGTAAGATTACTACCCCAGAATCTGAAGTCACGATTTATAATATCGATCATATCGGATTAATTCCTCTCCAGTCATTTTTATCGGTCTTGTTGACCGGTTTAAGATTGATGATTTGTCAAAGAAAACAATATAAATTGTATAATTAATTTATTTATTTAAATTAGAAATAAAGATAAATTTTTTTTAACGAATTTTCGCGAAACCTATATTTTCGTCTTCGAATGAGATGAGAAGTATGAATTATTAAAAACGATCTGACTCTAAAACTTCTCATTTCTAAGCATTAACTTGATACTTTATATCATCGGTTCCAACACTCGAATTGTTTTCGAATTGGTCATAATTATTTATCTCGAAATCGAAGTCACTTGTTATATCAATTTTATGCATTAACTTATTATAACATGATATTAAACTCCAGTGAAAAATCACTCCTACACGATTCATACATACTATATTACATTACAAAATAAACGTACTTTTAACATTTTATACAATATTCTCGTTATGGTGCATTTTATCTAAATCACAATCACGTGTTCAAATTTTTAAATTATATGATGTATAAAAAAACAACCCGATAAAATGGAAGTTTAAAATATAAGCTACAAATCTATCTGTTATAAATTTCCGCAGTTATTAATATTTGGCATTTATAACTTGCGAATAGTATTTCGTTCCCACCAAACTTATGGAAATGGAATAGCTATGAATAATCCGTTAAAAATTTGTATTTTGCTCAGGTCATCGCTAAAAAAAATAATTGGCTTATATTCCAATGAAGCAAATATGTTTCTTCCAGATATCATTATACAAAATTATTTCTTCTACCTGCAGTTACATGTTGGGTATTTTCGATACATGTAGAAAAACAGAATCACAACGTCTTCTCGTGATTTCATGCTCACGATGGTAATAATAAATTCCTCTATGAGGAAGCGGGTTACTGGATATTTAACACGTTATCATGATTAATCGTCGTCACGTTGATAGTGCTGGCGTTAAAGGAAGGTAATTGATGATGATGTTGTGATTTCAGGAGTAAATAGAATCTGGTAATATATTCTTGCTTTGAACATACCATGTGAGAAGACCTTTACAAAAAAAAATAATGTTACTTTACTAATCTTGAAAAACTAACATTGATTTCATGATCCGGTTTCATTCATCTCAATCATCGATATTCTGGAAAAAACGCTTATATTTATACGAAACAGAGATAAATTATCATCATTAACCTTAATTAAGCCTGCAAAAATTTATGTCGTATGCTTCCGTGATTCTAATATGGTCTTCAAAATTACGAAAAAAAAAAGGATACTAGTTTGCAAGCTCTAATTCGCTTCCATACATATGTACATACAGCCATGACCGAAATATTTTGCGTAATGTCGTCCGGAACTTTCACATTTAATAATTGTAGCATATGTGTGTGAAATTTTCTATTACACAGCCCCGTTATACGATAATCAACTCATTATATAAATTATGTAACTGCGCATTAAATGACATTAAAAAATCACATTTGTTTTGCATGATATATAGCAAATAGTTTATTATTTTATTAATCGTGTAATCGAGTAATATAGAAAATTACAATCAAGATTAAAACTAGCTAATTTTGAATTTTACATACCAAATATTAA
The DNA here is from genome assembly GCA_946474995.1 of Funneliformis geosporum. Lineage (NCBI taxonomy): Eukaryota > Fungi > Glomeromycota > Glomeromycetes > Glomerales > Glomeraceae > Funneliformis > Funneliformis geosporum. The sequence goes on from CAMKVN010003527.1 coordinate 5,138, forward strand.
TTACATATAGCGATTTAATAAACGGGATAATTCAGATTCTTCTCGACGAAACAGCTTCTTTTTATCAGTTACAATTGACATCCCAAAGTCAATAATATATATATTACTTTTTTCGTTAACTAAGATATTTCCTTCTCTAATATCATTGTGGAGAATGTTATGACTATGAATCACCTTTAATGCCTTGAGAGCATTACTTTTTTGCCATTGTTCTATCTTATGAAAACTCAACATAGTACCAACAATTGTTGTACCCATAATATAGCCCATCCCGCCCCCATAATAACCATAACATACCAATTTTGGTATATACATTCCTTGAATTGTAGTAAGACGTTTGTATATTTCGATTTCATTTTGCATTTTATAAAAAAATCTGCTATTCTTATATAGATCTAAAGCCTTCAAGGCTATTGCTTGCCCATAAAATTCACATTGGTAAGTCCCTCCAGTTTGTCCATAGCCTAATGAACTCTTAAGCTTAAATTCTGAAACATCAAAATCCTGCTCCGTAATTTCCTCTTTATCTTGTGGTTGCTGCCGTGTTTCCTGGCTGCCAGTAATCATGGATGACACATTTGAGCCATAATGGGAACTGCTCAGACTTCTAAATACCTGGGTATTCTCAGAGCTTTGCGGATCTTGTTGTAATTGTAAATTTTGTCTCCTACCACGGTTAATTATATTATGATGTGGGGATGTGGGATCTCTTTCTGCTAACTGAGCTAGATATGCATACGACTTAAAAACTGATGGACTGGTCGAATCACATTGAAGAGCATGTGAAATGTGTAACTCTGTATGATTATTTTTTGGTCGATACATGAACCAATGATAATCATAACTTGAAAGTGTTCCGTATTGAAGTTGTAATGATGATAGGTAATTGTAAATTTGCCGAATTACGTTATGTAAATGTCCACTGAAATTTTCTTCTTCAAGGTCTTCATTACTGATTTGCACCAACCCCTCTACAATGATTTGTCTCTTGATTTCGAGTGCCAAGATTTGTCTCCCATGAATCCCATTGTTAATGAGACGACAAGTGTAGTCTGGAATGAAAGGACCAATATTAGGGTCATCCCTTGGGAAGTCAGAGTCCTTCTGCTTCCAAAATAAATATTTCTCCATTACTTTGTTTAATACAGTAAACATATTTGTTTCCATAGCAGTATATACGTTTGTTTCAACGACAATTTTCAGATCTTCATTAAAATGTGGTCTCTCAAATCTCTTGATTTCATCAAAGTTGTGCTGATTTACTTTGTTTAAAAATCCTTCCCAACGTGTTATTCTTGTAGGCCAAACACCACTTATGTTTTGTGTAGTGATCGAAGTACTAGTATCTGGAGGATAATAGACAGATGGCGGAATACATGATAAAACTTCATTAAGTGTAAGAAGTCCTAAAAACAAAAAAAAAGGAATGGATAAATAAATAATAAACATTTGTTGAATAATACGCGAGGCGTACAAACATTAAACTATTTTACAATTATATTTACTTTGTCTATTTAACTCATCAATCAAAGTGCCAAGATTTTTAGCTGGTCCATAAGGAAAATTAAAGGGAGATGCAAGAAACTCATCTTTGGTCATATTAACAAAAGAACGACCATTAACCCTCTGGTTACGAAGTTTTGTGAAGTCATTTTTGTTAAGGTTCAAGATCTTTCTTTGTAAAAAATTGATAAGTTGTTCTGTATTAAGTCCTTCCACATATTCGACCGTGTGATTATTAGACATGTTAAAATTAATAAAGTATTATTAGAAAGTTGTGCAGTTCAGAAAAAAGAAAAAGGTAGGAATTTGGAATATTTATAAGAAATCTAATATATACATCTGAGGTAAATAAAAAAAAAATAATAATAATAAGCAATATTACTGATTCACGCGATTAAATTTCACAATATTTAATATAATAAACCTGTTTCAATTTTTTCTATCGCCAATAGGATTTATAATTATATATTTGATTCATATAAATTGATCGCGATCGCGTCTATTATAATTAAAATTCATTAAAATCTTTATAAATAAAAAATTATTTAAATTAATTATAACAAAATGCATATCATTTAATTAAATATATTACTTAAATCTAAATCTGAAATTTATTTAAATAACTAATAATCAAATTTTAAAAGTAACTTACTTTCAGTAATATTAAAATATTTTTTTTATAAAATCAGCTAATTTAAATTATGTAAAATTTATATATAAGCAAAGTAACTTACTTAAGTTGTAAATTAATTACGAGGAAAATAATAAAAATAACCTACGGTAATTGTTTTTGGATATTGAACAAGAAATGCAAACCATTTGAAAGCATATTTAGAAAGATTTTATCCCCATTACATCAAATATTTTCTATACGTCAGATAATTGGGTTTACTAGATCATAATTTAATCTGGAAGCTCAACTTGTTTTGAATCCCAAGAAAAGATTGAAGAGACATCATCATAAAGAATTACACCTCTAGTGAAAGCATGATTGATCAAGGATGTCAATTTTATCGCTTCACCCCCATGTTCGATTATACTAATTACTATTCAACGTTAAATAAAAAAAATTTTTTTATTCTTAAATAACAACTACAAAAAAACACAGCTAACTCATTAAACGAAATGTTAGCTGAATTTAATTTTATAGATTAGATTAAAATATAATAGAATATAAATATGACTTACAATCTAGACTCATCATTAAAACTTTTATTAAAAAAGGTAATTAATTATTAAATAATTATAGCTGACTTGATAAATATATAAAATTCATTACGTTTAATTCTCTCAATGTAGGGCATTAGAAACTTGTTCTAACATTGATAATTTAAAAAAAAAATTTTAAACATGCTACTGAAAAAAATAATATAATCAACATATTAAGAATATAATTAATGAAATCTATATCATCTAATTGATTTATTCATTATTTGTTCTTATCGTCATGATTGCAAATTATTTTTTTAAAGACAAACTTTAGAATACCGTCAAATAAATTTTTTTAAATGTTGAATTTCAATGATGCTTACCAATTTATGGAATTTGGCCAAGATATTATTAATCTTTTTTATAACTTAGTCTTTATCAGACATAAGTTTAAAAGAAAAAATTTTTTGAATAAAATTTGTCATTACTACAATTGATCAAAAAATGCATTGCACAGCCAATGTAATTTTTTTAGGTGTTGCCCGTGATAAGATGCACTCGGCGTACAAATTTGATTGATTTTCCAGTTTCTTAAGTTGAAAAGAAGAATAATTTTTACATAAATTAATGTTCAGAGTTATAGAAACTTAATTAAAAAAAATACCTACATCGACAAAAAAAGCTCCACGTGGTTAAATTAATAATTATCACTCCCCGGTGGTGTAAGTTAAGGTCTGTTTATTAAAACTATTCGTTACAATCACATGCCAATTATTATATAAGTCACATGACCCGAGTTTTTTGTTGATTATGGAAGATGGGTATGAATAGGTTTTCCTAAATAAAAAAACCAAGTCGTTGATTTATACAAAAATGAAAGCAGTGAGTGACATTGGTGACAAAAAATGATGAAATATACTTTTACAAGCTCATTATGAACTGATTCAAAAAAAAAAAAAATTATTATCCTGTTGTTATTGCGCTATATTCATTTTGCTATCAACCTGAAAAAAGTAAAAATAAAAATAAAAAAAAAGAAATACTTTAAATGATTTAATGAAAAAAAAATAATCAAAACATGCCTAACTTATGCATCAAACCCAAAGAAATCGTCATAAAATAAAAAGTCTTTTATGGAACCGAACAGAAGAGAAATCGAGAGAAACGCACCTCCAGGTTTCATTGACTTAAAGGACCACCACACTTGATTTTTTAAGCCAATCAGATTATTTAATAAATCATTGAGGGAGGTTTGAGAACGGCCTTCAATACCTCGCTTGTAAAGTGCCTAACTTAAAAAGTATCAGGTATTATTTAATCGCAAATGCTAAATTTTTGAATAAGACAAGATATTAATTAATTACATAGCAATTAAGTAAGTTTTATTAGAAAATAGTGCTCTTAAATTATACCAATTAGTCTCTAAACTTCCTACTTCTACTCTTACAAAATAATTTAAAAGTAGTATTTTTTTTTCATTTTTTATTCTTTTTTTTAAATTATTAACCGACCGTATCGGTTTTCTATATACACCGATTCGATTTTCTATATATACCCTATGTTAATGATCTCAATGATATTAATAATTATTGATGTTGCATTCGTCAAAGCGTTCTTGAATAAAAAAAAAAAAAAATTTTTTAAAAAAAAAAAAAAGATTACCTTAATAAAAATTAAATAAGTCGAGAGGAAAATCAGTACGAATCAGTACGGTACAAAATATGATCGTACCGTACTGGTCCGTCCCAATAATATTATAGAATCAGTACAGTTCGATTATAATTTGAAAATTCGTACTGATCTGCAAAATCGTACCGTACTGATCAGCCGAACCGGTTTTCCTCCTCCCTGAATCATTTTAGTACATGGGGCATGTCATGTCACATGACCGATCAGATTTGATTGATTCAATAATAAGTTACCCTTTTTATAACGAAATACTAATGGTACCCTTTTGTATACAAATCGATCGATTTATAAAATTGAATAAAGAAAATCACTCTTTTTTTTTACATTGTAAAAAAAACTTTATTATTTTTTTATCCGACTTCGTTACATTTTATCAAAATATTAAACAATTTATTGGTAAGATATTTTATCTACGATTGCATTGATTCTTTGAATTTAAATTGTGATTATGTTCTAAATTATTTTACAATTGAAAATAAATGTTCATCAAGAGTTATTCGAATCGATTTTTTGGTAACTAACTACGTAACTTACTCATCATGTTTAATTCTTTTCTCTTTTTTCTCCATAATTACTTTCACTCATCTACCATTTTTTTTATTTATTTTTTTTTATTTCGATGATATTTTCAGGAAAGATTTAACAAATGTTCCAAGAGGTCTCGTAAGAGAGTTTGTAGAAAAACATAATGGTCACACTATAATCACAAAAATTTTAATGTCGAATAATGGTATAGCGGCTGTTAACGAGATTAGATCTATTAGAAAATGGGCTTAT